>RANY01000232.1:0-41864 GCA_009805235.1 Neurospora pannonica FGSC 7221
GACGCCTCCTCAAAAAGTTCCCAAAACCACCTAACCATCGGCTCCGTTTCCACGGGATTCTTGGTACCCCAATTATCATAGGTAGCAGCCGACTTGAGCGCCGAGATATCCAGACTCTCATCCGAGCCTCGGACCAGCAGCTCGATCTCCTCGGGCCGGAACAGCGACAGGGCGTTGCCGCCGCAGACGGTGTAAAACCCGCGCTTGAAGGGCTCGACACGGCGGTGACGCGCCAGTTCGAGCCCTTCAAGCGCGGGTTTTACACCGTCTGCGGCGGCAACGCCCTGTCGCTGTTCCGGCCCGAGGAGATCGAGCTGCTGGTCCGAGGCTCGGATGAGAGTCTGGATATCTCGGCGCTCAAGTCGGCTGCTACCTATGATAATTGGGGTACCAAGAATCCCGTGGAAACGGAGCCGATGGTTAGGTGGTTTTGGGAACTTTTTGAGGAGGCGTCCCCCGCGGATCAGAGGAAGTTGTTGCTGTTTATCACGGGTAGTGACAGGATTCCCGCGGGAGGGGCGGCGGCGCTGTCGATACGGATTGCGTGTCTGGGCGAGGATTGCGGGAGGTATCCGACGGCGAGGACGTGTTTCAATTCGTTGGCGCTGTGGAGGTATGGGAATCGGGAGCGGTTGAGGAAGTTTTTGTGGACGGCGGTGTTGGAGAGTGAAGGGTTTGGGTTGAAGTGAGGGAGGGGGGGTGATGAAAGATGATGATGTTATGTTTGGCTGGTGTGTGTGTGATGCTGGGAGGATGTTATGTGGAAGGGGGCGGATGGAGGGGTATAGGGATAGAAAAGTTGAGGGATCGAAGCATGAATGAATGGGGTTCTCTATATGGGTTTTCTTTTTGGTTAACTTGCATATCCCAGACCGGAAGAAAGGGTTGAAAGGAGAAAACTTGCATCATCATCATCATCATCATCATCATCATCAGCATGGGTGGCATCAGATAAGATAGAAGTGGAAAAAGTAAACAAGACAAATACATGCATATTGCATCCATCCTTTGAATGGGCCAAGTCTTATTCCATCCGCAACACTGATTGAGCGAAAATTTTTATTTTTATTTTATTTTTTTATTTTTTTCGGGCAGTCGTATCTAAGAAGCTACAGGTACGTTTGAATAACCACCTTGTTTTAATTTTCTGCCCCATTCATGTCAAAAACCTCTAGCAACTATCCATGTCCCTAGTCCCCTTCCCCTTCCATGCTATGAAACCGCTCATGAGCGGATAAAGCGAAAAGGGGGATGAAGTGGTTACATAGTGGACATTTTATACCATCGTCACTCATGCCACCAGGGCCTCCTCTCATGGAGGAGTCCATATCTTCTTCAGCTTCTTCATCGTTGTCCCACATGTTGTTGTTCTCTGAGTCATCCCAGACTTCGTCGTCATCTTCGATGTGAAAGTATTCGTTAGAGGTAGTTGGTATCACCCTCGAATCTTGCTCGTAGCTGTCAGGGATGTGAAGGATGGGATCAGGATCTTGATCTTGATGGTGGTTGACGTCGTTGTGGTGGTTGTCGGTGATTCTTGTGGGAGAGGTAGGTATACCGTTGCCGCTCGTGTTGTACACCACCTCTATTTCCCCGTTTATATGACCCCCATCAACATCCATATCCATATCCATGTCGTCTATCGTCTCTTCGCTTGCAGGTTGTGTTCCTGTCGCATCATCATAGCCGTTCTTATCCTCGCCGTTATCGTCGTCATCCTGGATGTTGTAATCACCACCAGGATGACTACCAGAGCCACCACCACCAGAATGATCATAAACAGTAAACTCCCTCGCCCGCATAAACATATCTTTGATGTCCCTTCCTCCGCCGCCACCGCTGGTTGTGGGATCGACAGAGTCCATGTTCGTCACACAGACGTTTAGTAACCCAATACTATAACTATACCCCTTTGTGTTTGTCTTTCCTTCCTTTTCTCTTGAGTTTGGGGTTGGATTAAGTTCCCGAAACATCCCCATCAAAACCTCCGTCACCAATCTCTCAGCAATCTGGTCCACCGTCATCCTCGCCTTCGTTTTGTCATCGTCGCTGATGATATCTGTAATACCCATGCTGAAAACATACCCAGGCAGCCCCTGACTCTTCGAAACCCTCCCATACCCGTACCCTCTATTCTCCCTCGGGTCCGTCCTCGGCTTAGTAGTAAGCCTTAACGTCTTTGGTTTTGCTATCCACCTCCACCTTTTCTTGCCTTCCATGCCTTCCATGCCAGCACGGGTATCCTCATCCACTGACAACAGATCCGTCCTCATCCTCTTCAACAACGAACCGGTGATCTTGACCAGTTCGGAGCGGATTTGCTCGAGAGAAGTCAAGGGGCAAGAGTGGTACGTATCTTCAATACTGATTTGCGTGGGGAGGGAGCGAGCGGATTTGACGGGGGAGGGGTCGTGGCCTTGGAGGAGGGAGAGGATTTGTTTGCCTGTCCCTTGGCCCCCTGGGAGTGGGAAGAGGAGGGAGTCGAGTTTTGAGGGCGTTAGGCCGGGACAGGAGAGGAGATTTGCGACGGTGATTTCTTTGGGGTTTAGTTTTAGGGGTGATGTTGAGTTTAGGTTAGACTGGGAGATGAACCAGTCGGAAAGAACAGCAGCAGTCTTCCCTCCGATCCCGGGTACTTTTCTCAGTTGGTGGCTTCCCATGAATCTTCGATCGGTTTCCTCGCCGCCGTCGGGCCCGAAAGAAAGCAGGGTGGTCTGGTTCCGCGGTTTGTTCACGTTACCGACTAACTTGGCGAGAAGTTTATTCGTTGATATCCCGCAGGCGGTGGTGTAGCCTTCTTCTTCGATCTTCAGACGGAGGTGGTGAGCCAAGTGGGAGGCGAGGAGGAGTTTGGTTCTTAGCCATCCAGACTGTTCATCACCTCCATCTCCCCCAGTCTCCTCCTCGATACCAATCTGATCAGCCCCATAAACACACCCCGCAAACCCCCTCCCATCAAACCCAAAACCCTTCTCCGGATCTTCCTTGTCTAAACAAAACCACGAATGCTCCAAATCATTCCGGTTCAGCAGCGGAAGATTGTACTCGATCACATCCGTGACGTCCATCCAAACCTCATCCAAACCTAACCTTTCCACTCTATCGTTCCAGGAAAAGGAGCGCAGCAGGGCGTAAAGCCGCTTGGAAACGTCCCGGAAGGGCGTCAGGTCTTCGCCGTCGACGATGACCAGGTCCGGACAGATGGCTAGGGCGGAGGCGATGGACATGAGTTTGGTCACGCCTAAGCGGCGGGCGGGGTAGTTGCATGTTGCTAAGAGACTTTTCTGGCGGATGCCGAGGGGGAGGGCTTTGAGGGAGGGGGTTTTGTTTTCATAGACCTTGATGGGTGTTAGTGAGGTGGTCGATGATATTGGATGGAAAGGTATATATGTTGTTGTGGTGTTTTGAAGAAGACTCTTTGTTTACATCATGGGTTTGAAGCAAAAGGGGCACAGGGGCAACACAGGGGGGTTACGGTTACTGATGAATAGGGGTGGGTGGCTGATTTACCTACCTGGGCATAGAAGCAATCGAGATCCTACAGACGAGATTCACACATACAAAAGTCAGATAGCCATTCTTTTTCAATGCATGATGGGTGGTAGGGAAGGATGCTGTACAAAATGGAGGATGATCCGATCATCGTGTTTGGTTTTCAAGTTTTTCCTGGGATGATCCATTGCGGGAAGGGGGCATCACSATSGTGATGCTTCTGATTCCAATGCTTTCACTTCTTGTGATGAAGGGTCCATCTAGCCCCAGTCTGTCCCATGTCTCGCAGTCTTTTTCCTCTCTTCTCTTCTCTTGAAACGAGTGCAGAAGGCAGCCGCGGATGCACAAAATATTGCTTTTTTCTTTTCTGATGTTTTGCGGGGAGATGGGCTTGCTAGGGTCCGGTAGCAGTTGGGCTTCACGATTCGATGCGCCGTGAGTTGTCGTTTCGAAGACGTGAAGTTGAATGGTGGTTGTTTGTCCCACGTTTTGGCGCGGTTTTGGTGGTTGCAGTGGTCGAGACCAGACGGGATGTGACAACTGTAAAGAGTGGAGATTGTGGATCCCTAAGCGAAGTGCCCCACCCGTTATTTTGGATGTATTGCAATTGGCTCCTGGTAATCAAGATTGCCGCACAGACCAGTCCCGAATGAGCGGCTCAATTGTGATTTAGAGCGCCGATGGAACGGCACTGAACGGATGGGAACCAAGATTGACTTTGATTGCCCGCCGTGACAGCGTGATGATCATCCTTTGTAGCGTGAATTAGGCGACCCATAAGCCCAAATGGGAGGGACCCTCACCCCAAATGGGAAATTCCAATCTCTCCCGGGCACTCGCCAGCATGCCAATGATGACGGGAAATGTGAGCCCTTTCTCACATGAGGAATGGGCAAGAGCAAAGAGGGCAGTCCACAATGGAGAGATGGAGGTGTGGGAAGTATCAATCTCCCTTTTTGCACTCTAGCCTTGTAGCCTGTTCTCCTCCTCTCATCTCATCTCACCTTCCTGTGTCTCTTCTCAATCCCCTTCCCAGTTTCCATCCGATCATTGTGTAGGAGTGTAGGTAGGAATTGGAAACACACAATGTCGTCCTCAGTCTAGATCACGAACCTTGTCGCTTCCTCGCCCTCGCCATAACTCACCTCCACCCACGGCTTCAGATTGCATGAGGCTGCTGTACGCACTACTGCGTACTACCTCAAGGTTACAGTTTCCTTCTTCCCTGACTGGGCTGGATAGGGCATCACGATATTTCCACTTTTGGCGGCAGTTCGACCTCATCGGCCTGAAGCTAAGACTGCAGACTTTGAATCAACCCCAGTCGTCATCCAGGGCAGGAAGACCTTTCCCCGCCAAAGCCAATTCAATTCCAATCACTCTTTCGCTCTCCCTCTCTCTGTCCCGGGCCTCTCTTTCTCTTTGCTGCTGCAATCTCTTCTCTCTCCGGCCCGTTCACTCACTGTAAGACCGACCGGACCATCTCAATCTGATTGAACTTTGCTCGCCCGGGCAAAGGTTCGGTTCTTTGCTGGGCGTGCGCTGTTTGTGTGGGTTTGTGCAAAGACACTAACAAAGTCAAATCTTGCAGCGTTACCGCGGGAACGTTCACAACAAGGCAACATCCACACAACACTGACAGTTTTTACACAAGTCACGCATCTCTACCTTTGCACTGACCCCGGGCCGACTTGAAAGTTCGGACGGAAAGCTCAGACTTTCCCAATCCTCTACGCTACTTCCGTCATCCTTATCGCTTCTCTTACAACCCGCCTTGGCTCAGCTCGAGCTTTGAGATCAAGGCACCATTGGGTCCTCCTCCTCGCCGCTTACCCAAGAGGTACCTCATCACTACACACGCAAAACATTTTGGAATATTCTTCACCGTATCCGACGACGACGACAACAACTAGAAAGTTCCCAATCAAGTTACCATCATCAATCTTTCACCGCACGGTCGATTCTTACAAGCCACTGCCGACGCCCACTTCAACTATACACCACCGACACCGAAGACGACGTGCTGGCCCATGTCCTTCTCGTTCACCCTGGACTTCGAGACATACTAACCTCGACCCCAACGGCCAATGGCTACGAGATGGCATCCACTCCCTCGAATCGACACAAGCTTACGCCCGCCACCTCTCCCTTCGTCACCAGGACTTCTAGGTCCCCGGGTCCTCAACGGTGCCGCACCATCAATGAGACTTGTTTGTCCCTCAGGCGTGTCATAGGCACCACTTGCTCCTCGCCCACCGGTTTCGATTCCGTCTACTCCTCTTTCGCCTACATTGCTGGCGGAGCTGTTGTGGTTGTTGACGTATCCGGCGAGCATTATTCCCAACGCTTTTACCGAGCCCGTCCCTCGGCAGTCCCCGTCTTTGCGCTTTCTCCCGTCTCCCACACCACCGCAGCGAATTCGAATCCGACACCGAAAGCCAATGACAGTAGGAACAGGACTACCGCTTCACAGAGGGAATCGGCCTATCAGACAGCAGACTCATCACAGACTTGGACAAGTCGCGAGCGCATAAAGGCTGCCACTTGCCTTGGCCTCAGCCGGGATGGACGATACCTGGCCGTTGGCGAAACAGGCTATGCTCCCCGCGTACTCATCTTCAACCTCCAAGACGCCTCTTCCGATACGCCCTTGGTATCCATCAGTGAACACGCATTCGGAGTCAAAGCGGTAGCATGGTCACCAGACACAAGGTTTTTGGCCTCTTTAGGCGCCGCCAACGATGGGTTCCTCTATATATGGAAGATCGACACAAGAACTGGCGCTGCCAGGCTCTTTCAGCAAAACCGCTGTACCTCTCACGTCAAGGGTATGGTTTGGATGGGCAACAATTTGATAACATTGGGTGTCCGTCACATCAAGGTCTGGAGGGTTGAAGAACCACCGCCTATCTCCCCGACAAAATCAAAATTTTCACAGCAGGAGGCGGCCTGCTCAGCTGCCCAGCTGGCCCAGAAACCATTGCCTGGCCGAAATATTCTGCTAGGTTCCATGCTGGACGCCACGTTCAGCTGCGCTCTTGCACTTGATGAAAATAGGGCCATCATCTGCTCAGAAACGGGCAGTGTATGCCTGTTGGACGACACAAACAAACAAATGAAACTAACACGGCTACTGGATTTGAACTTCCACGTTAGCTGCATATCGATGAGGAAAGAAACGCTTTACATTGGTGGGAAAGATGGCCAGCTAGCAACCCTCGCGCTGGGAGGAGTCTTGGAAGGCACCCCTGATCCCGTTATTCACAATCCCCGTACATCTGACGGCCTTGTGGCCTTGGGCTTCCTCGCCGAAAACTTCGTCACGATCGACAACCGCCGAACAATCAACATTTGGAGCCCTGATCATATTCCAGCCGTATCATCCGACGACCCTCACCACATTCCGATACCTGGCGCCGGTGACATTGTTGGAATACAAGAGCTTCCCGGATGTAACGGCGCAGACGCATCCTTCGTCACCTGGTCAGCATCTGGAAGGATCAATATGTGGAACATGGATGGCCTGATCAAGTTAACCCTTGACGTTCCCGTGGACCAGGTAGAGAACAACATCGATGGCGAGCAACCGGTCAATCAGCTAGTGGTAGTGAGAGCCACGAACGATGGAAGTCTTTTTGTGGTGGGAGACAAGCTCGGCGTTCTTCGCATTATTGACGCCTCTACGAGAGTTTGTTTACTCGAAACGAAGGCGCATTCTTCCGATTGCCAGGATATCACCATTTTTGAGGACGAGTCAAAGCTCCTTATTGCATCCTGCGGCAGAGACCGCACAGCCCAATTGTTCCACCGAATATCCTCGGGTGCATTTGAGCACTTTCAGACGCTGGAGTTTAGTGCCAAGGTCGTCCAGGTTTTGATTCCCTCCCGCGACAAAGTTCTTACTTGCTCGCTGGACCGTACCCTCCAGATACACGATCTGGTTACGAAAGAGAGTGACCCTGATGTCATGGCAGCCATTCCTTCAAGGGTCATTACGCTACGGGCTTCGCCATCCTCAATGGTGGTAACACCTCTTGAAAAGTCAATTTTTGTATCACTTTTGGATCGCTCAGTTTGTCACTTTGACTACAACAACGGACGGCTCTTGAACTCGTTCAAATGCAACGACGAAGGCGGGTCCGAGACCGTTATCTTGGAATCGCTGAGATATGGCCAGAACGCAACGAGGGATATGGGCTTCTTGCTCGGCATTTCCAACACAGACAAATCCATCCGGGTATACGACGCTCAATCTGGGGCCTTCATGGGCCGCGAATGGGGTCATACGGAAGCCATCAACGGTGTGGTAATGGTTGAAGGCGAGCAGGCTGGCAGAAAGATTATCAGTGTCGGAGAAGATGGGACCATCATGGTATGGGGGCTGGACATACAGTTTCCAGTGACTGGTTCCAGGAACCGCGATCCTTCGCCTGATAAGACCACCAGCTCAAGGGCCAACAACCCGTCTGCGCACAGTCGACCGCCACTCAGGAGGGTATTATCAAAGGCTGAGCTAGCCGAGTTTCAACGACCATCTTCATCCCATGCCGGCAGCAGCAGACAGCGCCGTCTCTCACCCAGTCGAGCACAATCCCGCCGTTCCTCTCAACAACACGCAGCGACTTCCACGACACGCACACCAGTAACATCTGGGAAGCGGATAAGCCCCGACGGTACAGGGTCAATCCGTATCAAACGCAACGCCCTACGTCGGACATCTTCAGGAGCAGGCAGCAGATCTGAAAGCCCGCCTTCCGAGGACAACGGCATATACCGTCGTTGCGCATCTCCCCCGCTTATCAACGGCGACGTAACACCCACAGCCTCCGCCGTCCGCTCATCCGCCCGCAAGAAAACCAGCATGTCGAACCTCCGAAGCAACACCGCCCCTAGTACATCCGCAGGGCCTAGCAGCGCAGCCAACGGCTACGGCTTCGGATCGCTCAGCGCAGCCACCGAGCAGACCTGCCGCCAACTACGAGCCTACCGCAAGAAGCTGGCAAGCTCGGACGCTATCAGCGGCGACATCYTAGCCGAGCTCGATGCCGAACTGCGACTTACCGCGGCTGCGCTCGGTGAGCGGGCGATCCGCAGCCGGAGCAGGAGGCCCCATCTCCAGAACCATCACAATTACTGCGGCCACGGCAGCGATCGTGATCGTGGTCACCACGACAGGGAGAAGGCACTCAGCGAGAGCATGCTCACTAACCTGCTGGACCAGTATAGTGAACGGTTGGTCAGCATGCTAGATGAGAAACTAAGGATGAGGCTGCTGAGCGAGGAGGAGAGGGAGGCGATGATGAGTGCTGCAAGTCAGAGGCCGAGGACGTCTGGAGAAGGGTCGACGAGCTCGGGGGCGTCGGGGGTTACGGAGGGGAGGAGTGGGAGTAGCTCGGTTGGGAGCACGATTATGTGCATCGATGGAGATGGGATGATGATGCAGGAGGAGGAGGATGGCGGGGAGGCGGACGGGGAGACCGAGTGTGATGGAGAGGGAGGAGCAGATACTGAGGCGGAGGATTTCTGTGGGGAAGGGAGGAGGGAGAGTGGCGAGTTAAATGAGAGGATGTTGGGGTTGGATTTGCATCGTTAAGTGATGCTGCAAAGAAAATTTGGAAAAGGCATCATTAGGATGGGTTGGGGCTTGGGAGGAAGAGAGAAAGAAGGACGGAAAAAAGGGGAAGAAAGCGAACAGGACAGGAACCAGGAAAGGATCAGAAAACCAAAAGTGGACAAGATACCCCCTTCTGAACAATATCTCTTCTTTTTCTTTATCACGACTTTCAAGAACAGGAACAAACAAACAAACACTTTCAGGATCTGTATAATCTAACCTAACCCACATGGGCGAACCACGCTCCTCTCTTTTTGTCAAACTTTTTGTATCAACAACAGATTGGAGAATCATCGCGACTGCATTTTGCATTGGAGTGGCATTGTGCATTACCGGCGGGGGGGTTGAGGATTGAGAGGCAGCACTATACCCTTACTTCAGACATATAGCTGTCTTGAGGAGTGGTGGAGGGTGCAAGGGACGGTAGATGGTGCTGGGTGGTTAGGCGGAAGGAGGAAGGGGGGGTAGAGAAGTGGGAGTGATAGAGATGCTCTATAGTCACTCGAGGCGTTAGATATAGGTAGTTTAGGTTGAATGGAAAGGTTAACTTTGCAGAAGTATCACGATGTTTTCTGGTGTGCTGTATTCGACCAGCGAGAGCGATCTATTCTTCTTACAAACAATCACTCTCCAATTCATTATCTCAACGTAACCTAACCTCCCATGCCACCACCTGTGTGTTATGCTAACCTGTTTCTATGCTAACCTGTTTTGCCATGAGACACCAACCCATGCTATGCCATTCCCCCCTTGTCCATCCATCCTCCCTCTTTTATTAAAGACCCATTGGGTATCAACTCTTCAACCTTCCCCCCTAATTTTGTCGAGATAAATACACAGTCAGTTGCGCACAGCGCAAGAAGGTCTTCTCTGTCTTAAGCCAGCCAGCCAGTTCGAATGTTCATCTGGCAGAAAAAGTCAAGACACCCTAAGGATGTCGTGCAGGTCCATGCCGTTGCCGCTGCCCCTGCCGCTGCCGCTGTCGCTGGACGACAGCTGAGTACGACGATGATGACGAGGATGAGAGTACCTAAGCCCCAGTCCTTGATACCCGTACTGCATGAGCGGGAGCGATAGCCGAAGCTGGAGCAGCACTTCCTGCCATAGCGTCCTCTTCCTGTCCGTCACCACCAACACCATCACCGTTGTGAGGCTGCTGGTGATGATGTCCCTGATGGAGTCGTTGGTGTTCTTGTCGTTGTTGTTGTTGCCGTTGCTGTTGATGTCCATATCTCAACGACTCCTCCGTAACCTCCATGACAACTGACAAGTCATGCGTCTCATGCGTCTCATGAGACTTGACTTCCTTCTCCTTGTGGTGCTCATGCTGATGCTCATGTTTCCTCTCCTTGTCATTTCTTGGTCTTCCCTCCTCATGTTCGTCATGTTCGTCATGTTCGTCATGTTCGTCATGTCCGTCATGTCCGTCATGTCCCTCAGGCCTCTCCATCATGCTCGTGCTCTTGCTCTTGCCCTTGCGGCGACTCTTGGACAACATCTGTTCTCTCAATCTCTTCCAATCAGCCTTCCAGTTCTCGATGCTCCGGACCAACTCCGGGTCTGCGGCCTCGACGGGCGGGAGGAATTCGTTCACTAGGGTCTCGATGGCGCGGAGTTCGAGACGGAGATGTTTGAGTTCGGATTCTTGGCAGGAGATTTCGTCTTCTCTGTTTTTTTGTTTGTCAGTTCTCTGGGTTAAGGGGATGGATGGATGGTTGAGGGTTGAGGGGGGATGGGGAGAAGGGGGAAGGGGAATGAGGACTTACAAATCGAGGACTTCCTTCTCTAGTTCGAGAATGCGAGAGGCAGCGGCTTCTGCTCTTTCTACTAGGAGGGCGTGGACGTGCTGTTGTTGGCGTTTGTTGTTAGTATTTGTACACCAATAGGGGGGGGTTTTTGAGTGTGAGATGCCTGGACTTGCATTTGACTCCTCCCTTCTCGTCTCCAAGCTCTTCAGCACTGCCTCCAACTGAGCAGCTAATTTCTCGGCCTCGGCCGCGATGCGCTCTGTCTCAAAATCCCGTCGCTTCTCTGACTCTACTTCCACTTCCACTGTAGAAACAGACACTGCTGCCATACCAGCGCCAACAGAAGGTTTAATCTCAGCAGCCTCCGCCAGCTTCAAGTGAACTTTCGATGACGGCGACGGTGACTGCGCCCGTGACTCAGACGGTGACGGTTCCGATCCCGAAAAGCTCTTAGCTAACCAGCCCGGGGCAGCAGCAGCAGCCGCTGACGACGCAAAGGTGAGCATGTCCTTTAGAGGCGAGTGAGGCTGTTCATCCTCCTCGTCCTCCTCATCTTCCTCTCCATCGCTCTCGCTTTCCCCTCCACTTTCCTCTTGTCTTTGAGAAGAGGAAGCCTGTCTACGCCTTGATACCCTCGCCGAAGGCCCAACAGGCCGTTTCATCATTCTTAAACCACTAGTGACACCACCGCTACTAGCAACCCCCCAAACTCCAGTCCTCGTCCCATTTCCAGTAAGAACAGCCTCCATTTCATTCACCTTAGCGTGCAGCTCACTGATGCTGACATCGCTAAGAACACTCTGGTTCGTAACCGTCGGTTCCTTGGCCTCCTGCAAATGGTGAATCAAATCCGTCAACCGTTCCACAAGCACATCTTTGCTGTCCTGCGTGAGGTTGTCGTCTTCTGCCTTGTTAGCTGCTGCTGCCGTGTCCACCCGTGCCCGCGGGTGCTGGTTCTGCTGGTCATCATCGCTTAGTTCGTCATCGGCGTGAAAAGAGAGGTTGTTGTCGTTGTCGTTGTCGTCGACATCGTCCTTAATAGCGAGGTGGTGAACCGTACCACGGCTGTCGTTGACGTGAGTGAAGAAGCTGCCGGTGCCGGTTCCGTAACCGGAACCGGGACGAGAGCCGGCAATGCTGGCAAAGCTGGGGGCTCGAGACGATGAGCGGACGGCCTGGAGAGGGGCGGAGAATTGCCGGCGGAAGGGAGAGAGTGGTGAGGAGGGCCCTAGTCCTAGGCCTCCGACGAGATGATAGAGCGTCGAAGCTGCTGGTGGCGGTAGGTGACGGGGTGATGGTGAGGGTGAGCGACTGCCGTGCTGGAGACCATAGCGGTTTCGCCCGCTTTGAGGATTGGGTGGTGTCTGAGGATGTGAGATGAGTTGTGGTTCAAGGTTTCTTGAGGAGCCCTGTGGGGGAGAGCCGAAGCCAAGGGGGGATTGTAGTCCTTTGGGAGAGGTCCGCGTAGTGAAACGTACCGGACTACATGTAGTTGTTGTTGTAAGACTTGGCAACGGGGGGTTGGATGGGCATTTGGGTTGCGGTGGTATCGAATCGAGGTCCGAGTCTAGGTCTGAGTCCGGGTCCGCATGGGTTGGCGCCGCTGACCGTCGGTGGTCTCGTTCATCATCATCGTCGGGCATCGTGATGGTTGATGGTCCTCATGGGATGTGATATGCCAATGCCACCAATGAGGTGTTATGTTTATGGGCGTATCAGATGTCAACAAGCCATTGATGAGTGCTAGCAGTGAAGGTATCGGCGATGGTTTTGTATCATTTCGATATCCCGAGCTTAACGCCTTGCTTGGCTTCCTTTTTACAGGTTGGAATATTCGGTTTGATATCGTTGCTGGACTTGAAGCCCAAAACAGACCAAGAAGATGTCTTGGCAGTTTTACAGGCTCCTCTGCTCCGTCAAGGTAGTGGAGCAATTCCACCGTCGTGTCGCTGTGTCGTTGGGTGCCGGCAACCAGTAGAAGACGTACACAGGAAATTCTACGTTGTGGGTGGTTTGTTTGTTGTTGTATTATGCAGAAACGTTTATTCAAGAGAGAGTCGAAGGTCATCAGACAAAAAAAAAGGATTTTGTATGTTGTTGTTATTCCAGTGTTGTTATCACTCGAGGTTGTCATGGGCGAGGTTCCCTTCCGTTGCTACAAGCCAGTCGTAGTTGCACTGGAGCCACAAACATTTTCTGTACAGGCACTGGACGGGCATGGGGCAGTCGCAAGGTGGTCCGAGCTCCCTGTTCCCCGGACAGCCGACACTCCAGATCTCCGGACGGTGAGCCCCACAAGGTGAGTGGAAAGCCCCCGGACTCCGGGCCAGGTGAGCCCGGCGAGTCATGGACAAAGCAAGACAAGGAACGCCGGCGCACAGCCAGTGAGAAATAAACCCGATTGTTGCCGAATTGTGTTTTTGGCGCAAAGAGAAAGAACCGAAAGAGCGGACGAATCGGCTGTCACTTTGGCCGTCCGAGATGCCCCGCCATGATTGTCTCTTGAGTCTTGGATTTCCGTGAAGAGCTTCACAAGAGAGGTGAATTACCATTGCAAGCTCCCACGAGGAAGAAAAGCTACGCTTTGATATCGTTGCTTAGCGCCTCGTTTTGTTTACTTTACAGTTCGTCTGAAACTCGGAGCACGCAGTTGAGCATGACGTCAAGTGGAGGTTGAAGAGGTATCCGTTTGTCAAAGCTCCTGTTCATGATATTATAGGTATTTGAAACGGTATTTGATATGTCTTAAAACTCTGAATCACATGTTCAACTCGTCTCTCGGCTTCTCCTTTCCCCTGGTCTCAACACAATGGGTCTGATAACCAAGAACCCAAGACTATAGTCACGCTCAAAGCCAATTCAAAGCTCTTGACAACTTTATGGCTTTGAAACTTGTCTTGTAGATCCAACACCGAAGTGTCCGCGTCTCGGCGGCTGACTGTCGGAAACTGAAGGTCACCAAAAGTGTCACATCAGCTCCTCACTGTGTTTACTGTCTGCGGAACTGAGGGGGGTCCCCGTGTTTGCAGCGCGTGTCTTGGGGGCCATGCTTGAGTGTGGGGTAAGCTACACTACCGGCCTCGAGCCGGCTTCCGCCGCAACGCAACCCAAAGTGAACCCCATATGCTCAGAGGCTCATCAAACTCAGAGCGAGGCCCAGATGGCTCATGATTGACGACTCCCCTTTGGGTTCCTCGGCAGAGGTTGGTGTTGAAGATGACTGTTTTGAGGATGCTATATCCGATATTCTCCGCCTTTTCGGTCTGGGGTACAAGTTCAAGAAATCCAATAGAAGCGCGGGATATCAGGAACAGGGGAGAGAGCACAAGCGCAATGGAACCTTGACTCGAGGGTGCCGTACGATACTGGCATCGCAAAAGTGACCACCGCCGGGCGAGAGGGAGTTGAGCTTTGGAGTAGAGAGCCAAAGACAGGCGAGCCTTCAAGCCTTGTGCTTCCATTTCCCACTTGTGTCTGCTTGTGGACGGGAGGGACGGGAGTGGTGCACGCAGCCTGGCTGCATGAGGATGAGATGCATCTCGATTGTTGGCTGTTAGGACACGGTCACTGTGCAAGTACATTGCGGTAGCTTGCAGTAACAGACACTGAACGCACTGACTGTGTTTCCCGTCCCCCGGCTCCATGGAGCCCTTTTTAGTGCGGTGACTAAGAAGCTGAATGACTCTCTTTCTGCTAGGAACTCGACTGTCTCCATTCCCTATAACCCGAGTGCCAACCTACCTAAACATTTTCCTGCGCTTTTGCTTTTCCCTTTCTTCAAGGCTTCTCTTGGGTTCTTCTTGTCATATTTCTCTCCCTTTCTTCTCCCAAGGGAGCTGTTTGACTTGCGCGTGAATTGGCGACAACCCCTAAAGACGCCAACGCCAACAGGATATCGTTTCCCATATCACCAGCACTATCACCACTAACAAAATCCACTTGCGTCATTGTCGCCGGAATCCGCTTGCCTCGGTTGTGCCACAGGGAGCTTACCAGAACCCTAGCTGGCCGTACTAGCTGTACCCATCAAGCCGTCAACCCGCACCAGGCACCGTACAGTTCCCGCAGCAAAAGTCCATAGGTCTTCCTCCGACAACGAACCAGTCACTCTTCATCAACCACAGTAGCCAACCCTCAATACCCAAGAACGAGAATACCCAATTGCGGTCCGACTCATCCGGAACGACAAGCAACGGCTCGAAGCCCAGTTCCCCTTCTGCATGGTGCACGGCAGCCGACCTGCACTCCAGCACTCCACTGCTCTCTACGACATCAATTGGCGACAGCGATAGCGGCGAAAGCCCATAACCACCAGCCAACATGTCGTGGAAGATGAGCGAGAAGCTCATGGACACCATCCGGCACTATGCAAGCTTTCCTGCTACCGGCGTCAGCTTGCGCCAGATGGTCCAGTTCGGCGAGAAGCCTTCTACCGGTATGAAAGAGAATGGACACTTAGTCCAGAAAGCGCCTTGCTAACCGGTGTGCCGTCATACATCCAGGAACCCTATTCCGCGCCTCCCAATTCCTTGCTGAAGAGCTCCCCATCCGTCTCGCCCACAGAGTCCAGGAGCTCGATAACCTTCCAGATGGCCTTAACGAGATGCCTTCGGTCAAGAAGGTCCAGGCCTGGTACGCCCAGTCGTTCGAGGTGCGCACACTCAGACTCTCCTCTTATCTCCCTCTGTCCCACCATGTGTGAATACCTAACCGGGCAACTCTAGGAAATCACACAACTGCCACGGCCACACCTACCGAAAGATGTTAGGGAGCGGTTGATGAGGCCGACGAGAAGCGGAAGACACGCCTATCTACCAGAGGCGACACCAAACCCAAGCATAGAGGAAGGTCAATACACCTCACACAACGGAGGAACCTACGCAAATGGACTTAACCACAAAAAGTTCTCGGCTTCAAGGAGATACTTCGCTATGGTCGATGACACAGGGGATTGGCCTCCCGACCTACACCTTTACAACCAGAAATTTGCGCAGACTCTGCATAAGATCAAGAGGCGGCACGACAGTGTCGTCACCACCATGGCCCAGGGCATCCTTGAATACAAGCGCAAAAGGCAACGCATGCAGATCGACCACAACATCCAGTCTTTCCTCGACCGTTTCTACATGTCGCGCATAGGAATAAGAATGCTTATCGGACAGCACATCGCCCTGACGGACCAGAACCACTATCGCGATCCCTCATATGTCGGTATCATCTGCACCAAGACCTATGTCAAGGACCTGGCCCAGGAGGCCATCGAGAACGCCCGATTCGTCTGCGAGGATCACTACGGGCTCTTTGAGGCTCCCAAGATCCAGCTGGTCTGCAACCCTAACCTCAACTTCATGTATGTGCCAGGGCATCTGTCGCACATGCTCTTCGAGACGCTCAAGAACTCGCTGCGCGCCGTCGTCGAGACCCACGGCCAGGACAAGCAGGAATTCCCCGTCACCAAGGTCATTGTTGCTGAGGGCAAGGAAGACATCACCATCAAGATCTCGGATGAAGGAGGCGGTATCCCCCGTAGCGCTATCCCGCTTGTTTGGACCTACATGTACACCACCGTCGATCGCACACCGAACCTGGACCCCGACTTCGACAAGAGCGACTTTAAGGCCCCCATGGCCGGTTTCGGCTACGGACTTCCCATTTCACGCTTGTATGCGAGATACTTTGGTGGCGACCTTAAGTTGATCAGCATGGAAGGGTGAGTCACCCCGGGTTGTATTTTGGGGCGTTATGCATTCTAACCTTTTGGAACAGATACGGAACCGATGTCTACCTGCACCTCAACAGGTTGTCAAGTTCGTCAGAACCTCTGCAATAGGAACCAGCAGTCATGAGGGGTAGCGGAAGGCCAGGAACCGCATCCCAAGGATTGACGCTGCCATCGTCACTGAGATACATGAAAAAACGGCTTAAGGACCTCGAGGTCTCGGAGCGCAAGCAGGTTGGCGACACCGAAGCCACAGTCCACCCTCCTCCATCTCAGCAGCCCGTGCCTTCGTCGGCGTTCTCCTCGGGAACCGGAGTAAGAACCAAAGACAGCGCTCTTTAAGAGAGACAAAAAAAGATCCAAAGGGCTTTTTGTGTTAATGCTTTGTTTTTTTCCTGCAGGTGGGAAGGACGGCGGGGTTCGGATCTGGATTTGGTCGGCTTTTTCTCGTTTTGTCAACCCTGTCGTTCGGCTGGTTCGGCTTTTCGGTTACTCGAAGCGGTTGAGGAACTTAACCCACGTACCTACCGGATAGACAAATAATGTACGAAAGCTTACGAAACGAAGACCACACAAGCGCGGACGAACAAAAACATAGCAACATATACGCGGCGACATACAACGACAAACAAATACGCACGCAAAGCATGGGAATTGGCGCTATTCACACATCGGGGCAGGCGGGTGGTTTTCACAACGGAAACGGGTGAGGGGGAAGGGTGAAGGGGGAAGGGTGAAGGGGGAAGTATTAACCCACTGCGGTCACATATCAATCAAATAGGGCGCCGAAAGGGAAGGGATTGTCATGGAAAGGAAGGAAAGAGGAGGTGAATGAGGGGTGTACTACAATTGAGTGGGTTGACAACTGAAGTGGAATGTTACGATGGACGACCACCCTACATACGCAGCGAAGAAAGGCAAAAGGGGGGTCGTATCACACGGAGTCTACGGAGAGAGATGAATGACAAGAAATATCCTTACACATTTGCTTCGTTTCCATCACAACTACGTCTTGTTTACTAACAGAAATATTCGAGTATACGTATGGCATAAAGGCATATTATATCTGTTCATCATGTCACAGTATAGTCAAGTCTGCAAATAACGATATGAGGCATAACGATAATCTGGGAATAACGATCAAAGTCCCATCCACCGTTCCGTTTGTACGGAGATTACAGCTGTATAACGAGATATGGGGTATTGAGATTACGATCAAAATCGGGGACTTAATTTGTATGGTGATCGTCATAGTCGATAGGTGGTGGCCTAGGGAAAACCATCACCAACTCACCCCTTTGGCTGTACCTTGACTACCAATTTCCTAGGTCAAGTACCTCACCAGTACTTCACCCGAGTCTGCCTTGGCGTGCTTGGCGCTACCTGAAGTAACGATAGTCTGGGTATAACGATCAGATCCAGTAGATGAGCAAATATCGTTATTTGCAGACTTGACTGTAGTAGGAAAGTTGTAAAGATTCTACGTATATCAGTGTGTAAGAAGTGGTTGGACTACATACGAGTGGGTAGAAGTCATGAAAATAGATCCTACTGTGTATCAATGGGTATATCATACAAAATAGATATTCTGTTGTAGCACTACTTCTGTTTGTTGTAGCTCTAGGTATGGTATGGATGGTTTTCAGAAGGACAAGGCAAGAAAAACGCCACACACTTCTCCTACTCCTCATCGCCTATACAGTTCCATGCCATGTCGTGCCGTCGCCGGTTGTTGACTTCGAATCAATCCTTAATGTACATAAACCTCCCCTTTTGGTCCCGGTTTCCTTCCTTCCTACTTAGGTATCTCCCTCTCTTCAGCACAAACGCAACGCAACGCTTGCTCAAACCACAACAAACCACACACACCCATTTTTTTTAATTTCTTAATTACTTTTTACCTTTACCTCTACTTTTGTATCCTCAAGCCTTATACAACAAATCCAAAAACCCCCTCGCCAAATCCACCACCACGCTCTTATTCGGCAAACTCCCCGCAACACCATACAACGCCGCCGTGTCGCCCGCCGCCTTCTTCCCACTTACCCCCTTACTACTCCCCCCCATTTTAAGCGCCTCCACCTGCCTCACCCTCTCTTTTTCCCTCTCCTCTTCCACAACAGCCTCAAGATCACTAGCCAACCGCTCCCAATTCTTCGCCACGGGCTGCGTAACCGCCACGTGAATCGCCGGTGGGTTTTGTAGCGCGTTCAAGTGCCACCCGCGCGAGGACATGCCATCTGCGATGTCGTAGATATTCAAGTCGCCGCGGGCTTGGAAGGCTAATACGCTGACCAAAGGGTTACCGAGGATTTCGAGTTCCTGGGCGAGGGTGGGGTGCGAGCGGATGTGTTCGGCGAGTTTCTTGGTAGCGCCCACGATTTGCGTGCAGGATTTGAGGTATCCCTCTTCTCCAACAGACATGAGCGAGGCCCAACAGGCGGCGATGAGAGCACCGGGCCGCGAGCCGGCGATGCCGGGACTGGCGTAGACGCCTCCGGACCAGGAAGGGTCGACGAAGTATTGATATGCCCTCAACTCGGCGTTGCGATACAAAACGGTGGAGTTTCCTTTCGGTGCGAAACCGTATTTGTGCGTGTCGCAACTGATGGAGGTGACGCCCTTGAGGCGGAAGTCGAACGGTTGCGAGTCGAAGCCGGCTTTGTCGAGGAAGGGAACGATGAAGGAGCCGAGACAGCAGTCGACGTGAAGCGGGATCTTTTTGCGCAGGGCGAGCTTTGAAAGGGCGGAAATGTCGTCGATGATGCCGTGCGGGAAGTTGGGGGCCGAGCCGACGAGCATAATAGTGTTGCGGTTGATCAGCCGGGCCACGCGCTTGGTGTCGACTTGGTAGGATGGGGCCGGGCAAGAGACGAGGTGGAGTTTGATTTTGAAGTATTCGCATGCTTTGCGGAAGGCTGTGTGGGCGGTTTCGGGGATGATCATTTCCGGCTCGGTGACGCCGCGCTCGTGGTAGGCCTTTTGGCGCGCGGAGAGGATGGCCATGAGGATGGACTCGGTGCCGCCTGAGGTGGAGACGCCGGCGGCTCCCGGGGGCGCGTTGAAGAGGGAGAGGACCATGGCGACTACTTCGGCTTCCATCTTGCGCACGCCCGGGAAGACGTCCGGGTGGATCGGGTTGGCGACGGTGAACTTGCCGTAGGCTTCCGTCTGTAACTTGAGAAGCTCGTCCTCACCGCTGTAGACGGCGCCCGAGACGTAGCCGTCTTCCCACCGCGTGTGGTCCATGGTGGCCAGCGCTTCGAGCTCCTTGCGGATGGCCTCCTCGGTCCAGCCTTCCTTGGGGAGAGAGAGGTAGCGGGTTTGGCCGGCGGGGATCATCTTGGCTTGCATCTTGGTGAGGGCATCGTCGATCTGGGCGCGCACTTTGGTGCGCACTCCGGGGAGCCGGAGGAAGTAACCGTAGAGGATGCGACGGGCGTCAGTGAAGAGCTCGAAGAGGGTGCCGAAGAGACCGCGGCCTTTGAGCTTCCATAAGACGCGTCGGGTCCAGCGGAGGAGGAAGAGGAAGAAGACGATGTTGCGGATTCTGTGGTTACATTGATATTGTTAGTTGGTGTGGTCGGAGATGTATTTGATGGGTGGGTGCTTTGGTTTCGTGTAAGTCGATGACAGAGTATGCGACTGAGGTAAGACATCCACATGCGATTTGCGATTGCGGTTGGAAGGGCTGGTTGAGGTTACAAACCGAACCGCCTTCGCTACATGAGGGAACCAAAGATGACGGCCGTCTCAGCCCGTCGTATATTCCAGGTTGTTCTGCGCAGATGGTAAAGAGCAATCCAAGACTCACAAGTCCACATTGAGGTTCACCACCTGCATCGGATTCCTCGGCCTCGACCTCTTGACGCTGTCAATGCTCTGCCGGAGGCTGACAGGCATGCGCGAAGTGCCCGGCATCTTTGCTGTTCAATGTCTTAATCGCCTCAAGCAAGAGGTTATCGACTTTGACAGACAGGAAAGGGGGTATCAATGTTGTTGTTGTTGTGATGCAGTGACCCGAGGTAATCCGAGAACCAGAGAGGTTCTTGAAAGAGAAAGAGAGAAAGAAGCAAGTGGAAGCACTGGGTGGAAACCCGGGATATGAGATCACTTATTCATGAAGTGGCTTGCCGACCCTCCAGTGGACGCGTGTGAGGTGTTTAGTGCTTGCATTAAGAGCCTGACAGTTCGTTTAGCGGCTTGCGGGGGGTCAACCGAGGTCAACCGAGGGTGCGAGGTGAGAGCTCGGCGTGGGCGCGTGGCAGCCCAGCGTGGCGATTGCAACTATTCAAACAGCGGACAGCGTCGTCTTGGTGATGTTTTCCCCGCTCACTTGTTACTGCCGCTCCGTCCGCGGGCCCCGTTCGGTTCCAGGTTTCGCAACAGAACTTCCGGGGAAGCCGGCATCACTATCAGTCCAGCCCAGCCATCCAGATGTTCTGTTATTACCGACGGAAGCACGGAAGGCAACTGGAAGCGAAGAGGGTTGGGGTAGAGAGAGAGACCAGCGGGAGACCAAGGCTCGAGACATCGAGGTACCTCTCTACCTTTTCCCCACCGTTCCCTTGCCGTTATCCGAAGACATGGGAAGTCGAGATATCGATGAAATCACACAATCACATGCATGAAGGACACCACCACACCACACCAACAATGGCCTTCTGACGTAGCACCTTGATGGCTTTTCCTCATGGTAGGCAGTAAAAGTCTTCATTAGCATATACTCAATCAACAACAGCCACATCAATCGCCATTTTCATCCTTCCATGTAGTAGGTACGTAGCAGTAATCGTCCAAACATAACCGCCGTATTCATTCGGCTCCCTTCCGCCCCTATATTCCTAATTCTCATATTACGTTTACTTCGTTCTCACTTTATATCCATATCGGTTGACGGTAGTATTCCCTCCACACCATGGGCTTGCTGCCTCTGCCTCCTAATTCACCCCGCCCTGGAGGAGAGGTTTTATATGTTGTCCAAATTTCGTGGTAAGCAAATAGCAGAAACATTGTTTCCTCACGCCCGCCCCGTCCTGTCCCAATTGGCATGTGATGTGCTATGATGAAGGAGCTCCTCCTCTCCTCTCCATGTAAGGAACGCTCCTTGCGCTCCATCCGCTTTCTCCTGGCTCTGAAGCCCGTGTACTTTGTTAGGTTGTTTGTGTGCTGTAGGCAGTGGTGGTGCTGGTGCTGGTAGATTGATGAAGCAAGTTCTCCTCTCCTTTTTCGAACGCCATTTTGCGAGGTAACAGGCCGTATTTAATAGGAGAACAGTCGATAACACGCGCCAGTCCTTGCCCATACGATGGCCAGTAAGTTTACTGCTTGCTGCTTCCAAGCATTGTATGTCGGTCGCTCAACTAGGTCGGTTCGGTTCGGTACGCGAGAGTTCATGATATCGAAGAAGCTGAAGGTGCCTTCTTTTCGCCTACTATCCTCCATCCCCTGGCCTCTTTCTGCCCTCTCATGAGTTCTGGAACGTCGCCTTCCACTGAGCGAACCTCTGCGACTCGGTTTCACACGTATCCTCGCCAGCCTCACCGCAAGCATAGAGGCGCACCACAAGGTCTCCCTCCTTGTACTCCTGCCCACCCTTCTCCTTGCTGTACGAGTTCAAGATGCGCTGGGGCACGAGAGCGAGCTTGGCGAGGATGGTGGGGTGCCACTGGACGATGTGTTCCTGTTGTCTCACGTGTTAGCATATCGTCCGTTTTCACCCCTGATCAGCAGCGCCTTCGCGGGAGTTTGACCAAACTTACCAAGGCATGCTGCTCCGCCTTCTGAAAGTTATAACTCCTGTAGATGGGATCGAACCAGGTCTCGATGAAAAACTTGGCCCACTCTCCATTCTTCACCACGAAGCTGCTCGAAGACAGACCATCCTTGTCCTGCGTCAACACGAAATCCACATCGTGTCCCTTGAGGTGGCTGAATGTCTTGATGATGCTGTCGGGCGGCACAACGGGGTGGTCCTTGATCATTAGCTCCTCCAGCCTCGATGGCTTCATGACGTGCTCCTCGATCTTCAGCAGCGGGTTCATGATGAAGGCGTTCTGATCGAGGTACCAGATGTACGACGCATCGGGGAACTTGGTCATGGCATGTCGGACGGCGGGGAGGCTGGCCCACGAGATAGGCGCGCCGCGGAGGTCGTAGTCGGAGGACTTGACGAAGAAGGTGCCGTAACCTGAATTTGGGTGGTGGTGATGGTGAGCTGAGGTCAGGATAGAGACAGCGGGAGCATGCATCTGTCTTCGCATGTCGCTCCACTTGGCGCATATTGGGCGGGATTCACATACCATGCTTCTCGGCATATTTTAACCTGTTTTCCTTGACCATATCCAAGTACCCCTTTCCATACTTGCCCTCGTTGAATACTGTGACTATCACCACCGGCGGGTTGCCCGACGGCTTGTGGTACGCCGGTGGCGCATGTCGACTACGGCCGCCTCGTTGGAATAGCCATAGTAGCGTTAGGAATGCCAGGCCGGCGAGGACAATGGTTTTGAGTCGTCGGCTTCGTATTGTCGGAAGAGCGGACGTCCGGGGCCGGAAGGGCGGCGGATTCGACGACTTTCGTGGAGGGTATGCGAAATGCATCGCGGGCAGCGGAGGTATGTGATGGGAACAGACGAGTCCAGGCCCTGAAACTATTGTATCGTAGTGCGCGCGGCGCGGCGTCGTCTGCTGCTTCGGCAGAATATTCCACCCTCGAAGGGGGCAGGGGGAAATAGGCGATTTGGCGGGCGGTGGGAAGAGCCGAGCAAAGTGGAAGCTTCCGTCTGTAGAAAGAGGAGTAGGGAAAAAAAAGATCGACGCCGAAAAGGTGAAACTAGGGGTTCGGCCGTTCGTGATGCGCGCGCGCCTGTTCGCGACGGTCCAACCAGCTGATTGGGACCAATCGACCAGATAGTATGACTTTTGGCTCAACAAGCCTCACACTATCAATTGAGGTTTGGCTGTCGTCGGCCGGGCCTGTTTGAGGAAATAGATACTGTTGGCCAAGGTACCTCTAGGAGTATCGACCTAGATCGGATCGAATCGTTGCTGGTAGACTCTTTTTTGTCTTATAACGGGCCACCTCGCTAACACGGACGGTGTTTGGTCGCGGCTTTTTGGTAGCACGTATCGTTATCAGGATTCAAACATGGACATTTGGCGAGATTGGCTGGCAGCTTTGTGCCCGAACACAATTCGTATTCCACTGTGCTCAACGCTGCACAAGACGGGAGATAAGAGACTCGACGGGTGGAGGTGGTTATTTATTGAAAAGCCCCCTTTCGAGATCGAAGATCTGGACTCAACTCGACTCACTGCTTTTTGTTGGAACTTCCCTGCAGGGGCGGGAGGTCGCTGGACTTGGGCTGAAACCCCAAGTCGGAATGTAGTCAAGTGTATAATTGCAAATTGGGTTTGATATGGAGTCGAGTGCCCCTCAGTGTGCTGACTTGGAGTCAGATGTTCCAATAGATATTGAACTAAAAAAACTATATTGAAATTCTTTTTTTTCTCTTTTTTTCTTCGAAGCTTATCTCTTTTTCTTTTTAGCAATGCATCTTTTTTTGGTAATGTATCTTTTTTTGGTAATGCATCATTTTTTTTGGTGATGTATCTTCTTTAGTCAAATTTTTTCATAAGGTCACAACGGGAAATCGAACGGGAGTGTTATAGTTAGAAGCATTTCATTTACTATTTAAGCTATAGAAGGAATTCATCTATCTAATACGCGCGAGTATATTGGAAAAAGGTATTTATATAGGGAAAAGGAAGGAGCAGGAGAGTAAAGTAAAAGGAGTGGAAGGAGCGAAAGTCGTATTAAGTAGTCTCATTCACTCAGCCACCTTCGCATAGCCCTTGCGTTTCTCTTTGTACCTGCGGGTCCATATGGTTGTGACATCCCCACTACCCTCACCTACCCACCAATCCTAATGTCATACCATTTGGACCTACAGGGTACAAAGTGACTGCGCCACGTATGGTAGCAAAGTGGATGGGGGCTGACAAATTCGGAGCACGACTGTTATGAGAGACTAGTATTAAGTCACGGAGAAAAACTAAGTTGGCGGCCAAGATTTCATTATTTCCCAAAACGCTAAGTCCAGCCAAAACATCGATTTGTTATAAAACCCCATTTTCCACCCTACAATACCGTATTGGTGCAAAAAAAACTATTGCAGCACCAAATCCAACGATAAACTCCATTACAACATCAAGTCCAGCGACCCCCCTCCCCCTGCAAGGTTCAGTTTGGGCAAGTTGACACAATGCAGGAACAGGGCAGCCTCTAAATTGCGACCGGCCTGAAGAGGACCGTTGCCAGGTGTCATCACTGTAAATGGAGGTGCTGGATGCATCGATAAGGGTCCTCGAGCCCCACTCTTGCACCATTCAGGGGCTTTATCGCTCCAGCCCTCAGTCCAACAAGATGCTCACTCCCGCCAACGTGAAATTCAACTGCATGTCAGCTCATGGCCTCATAGCTGATGACTTCACATTGTGATTTTAGGCATTACACATGTCATGGATTTCGAGTATAAAGTGATTCATTTGTAACTAACACTAGTCGCTAAGCAATGTGTGCTTTATTCTTGAACGCTTCGATAAAGTAGTAGGACCTCACCCGGTCACCCTCATCAAACAACCCCCAGGTATCTCAACGGCATGTTCCAATCTCGAAAGACAGCAAACTCCCTTCTCCCATCCGTCCGACGGCATAGTGCACACCCGAAAGCATGCGCCCAAAGACATGTCTGCCCGAGAGCAAGTGGATATCCACCAGAAGGCGTGAGGAGTAGCGAAAGATGGAAAGAGCTCCAAAGAGCCCAGTCCAGTAAGGCTCGGATTGGCGCTCCATGCCAGTCCCAAACGAGAAGCGGACAAGACGCCCTCTTCTCAGGGCGACAATGAAGCTCGATCTTTGCACACAGACTAGTTGCCACGACATGGAAGCAGGAGCCAGTGACAACTTAAGAGTGTGCAAGCGGATTTGGGGGTAGGCCATGGCGATAGCGGAAGTGGCGTTGTAGGCGAAAGGGACGTGGAATAAACAAATGCAGCTCGAATTTGAAGTTCGTTTACCTAGCTTTCCTCGACTCGTCGTCGTCAATGTCGTCGTCGTCGGCATCTTCATCCTCTTGAATGTCAACAACTCTGTCACGGGCCTTTTCAAGGACTCTCGCGCTGAAGTGACGGACGAACTTCCATGCTGCCTGTTCCTCTTGTTAGCAGCTTGCTCGGTATCTTCTCAAAGTGGTGAAACTTACCCCAAGGAATGTGACAACGCCAATCATCACAAGCATCCAATTGACCGACTCAACCCTGTCTCTGCCCCTGCGACGTCCACCTACTGTACTGCGAATGTTGAACAACTGCCACGGAGACATGGCAATAAAAGTCTTCAAGAACCCAAGCAAGCCAAGCGAGAGGAATCCTTTGAGAAAATGGAAAGACCAAGTCGCCGGTTCATCGTCAATCGGGCGCATAGCCTCGACATCTGAGATGACATCGTGAATCGTATCCACCACGCTTCCCAGAGGGTCAACCCAAAGGTTGATGATGGGATCGGCAACAAAGCCTAACACGAACACGGCGAAGATGAACACCACACCGGTAAGCACCACGCTTCCCATCGTACTCGTCAACCAGCGGCCCCATCTCAATCTCTCCAGTCGGTACTCGAATTTGCAGGTAGGACACTGCCAAAAGTGCCGATCAGACAAAGGCGACGCTTGCCTCCATTGCTGAAGGCATCCCTCGTGGACGTATTTCTGAGTGCCTTTGCATCTGCAAGGGCTGATCAGACGGCCCAGCTCCGGATCTTCGGAATAGTATCGAACGCGTGCTCTCGAGGTGAAGCGAGCAACGAATGATTCGTCAATCTCGGTGGTGGGCTGGACGACTTCCAAGCAGATGCGACAAGTGCGGGGTTTGTATGTTCGTTGCCTTTTCTGCTCCTGAGAACTCGGTTTGGGCGCTGAGTAAGTGGATGATGAGCTACCGGGTTGGGGGTTGCCGTGTGGTGTCTCGTGGGCTGATGAGGAAGCTTGCGCGCTGCCGTTTGGGTCGCCGTTGGGGGCTGCGCCCGAAGGCCATGACCAATTTGATGATCCAAAGTCCATATTCCCCTACGAGGCTGATGATGCTTCCGGGTACGGTGTTGCAACTGACAAAGCTGTGAAACCAAAAGGATGACGAAAGGGCAGAGGGGTACGGGGTGATGGGGTGATGGGGGATCCAGATTGTTAAATAGCGAGAAGTCCAAAAGAACATCTCGGAAAAGGT
This sequence comes from Neurospora pannonica FGSC 7221, assembly GCA_009805235.1. NCBI lineage: Eukaryota > Fungi > Ascomycota > Sordariomycetes > Sordariales > Sordariaceae > Neurospora > Neurospora pannonica. The sequence goes on from RANY01000232.1 coordinate 26,858, forward strand.
GGAAGCAGCAATGTGGTCAATTCTCTTGCCAATTGAACTTTAACCACTCGCTCTTAACCCCAGCGTGCCCAGCTTGAGCCTCGGGGCAGCACTGCCCACTGAAGAAAGAGTGGGCATCATCATTTCGTAACTTACCTCTAACCGGCTTCTATCGCATCTTTAATCGCTGCCACCGTCGTGGAATAACATGCGACTGTTCAGCCAACCTAGGCGCGCATGTCGCCATGATGCTTCTCGAACAGAGAGTCGAAGAAGAGAATGCGAAAAATCTCTGATGGGGCAGCAAAATGTTAAGAGCAACCCCAAAGACACACTGGGGGTTTCTGACCTTGCCTCTTTGGGACTAGTAGATGTCAATGACACTGTGGGGTCGCAGACTTCCCGCTTGCCGTTGCCTGCCAGCAACAACAGCACAACAGCGAAGTGCCTGCCTTGAGGCTCCCGTCAGCTGGTCCGAGCTCTTTCAGGCTGAGGATGAGCTCTCCAGTTGCTGCCAGTGGTCCAGCTCCAGTTCGACGCGCAACTTCCCCGTGCCTGGGCCTTGAACAGTGACAGCCTGTGGTGGGAACTCTGGAACCTCAAGCTTGCAGCCAAACGACAACAGCTCTCTAGCCTGCCACTCCTCGACAACCAAAACAACAAACACTGCAATCCAAAGAACCAAATCCCCGTCGCATATACACCGTCCAACTACTTGCCGAGATATTTGGGAATAAAAGGACAAAATGGCGGACAGATACTCCTTCTCCCTTACCACTTTTTCGCCCAGGTAAGCTCCCGTCGTCATAGTCGCTGTCTGATGCAGTGGTGATGGTGATAGCTGCTAACACTTGCGCAGCGGCAAGCTGGTCCAGATCGGTCAGTCGCCTCAACCCAACCCGACTTCATCTTCCATCTAGCGACCTCACAATCTTGCGCCAATACGATCCCGACCTTATCATGCTGACTGTTTCTCAGAATATGCCCTTAATGCTGTCAACCAGGGTGTAACAGCTCTCGGCATCAAGGGTAAGCTTCCCCCTCCCCCACCACATGCCATCACCACCACCATCGTCACCACCACTCGCCATTTCCTCCTACTATTATGACCCATATCCTCCGCGCGCAGATATCACTTACAAATGCTAACTCTCCACAACAGCCACCAACGGTATCGTCCTCGCCACCGAAAAGAAGTCCTCCTCCCCGCTCGCCGACCCCTCCTCCCTCTCCAAGATCAGCCTCATCACGCCCAACATCGGCATGGTCTACAGCGGCAWGGGCCCCGACTACCGCGTGCTGGTCGACCGCGCGCGCAAGGTTTCGCACACGGGCTACAAGCGCATCTACAACGAGTACCCGCCCACGCGGATATTGGTGCAGGACGTTGCGCGCGTCATGCAAGAGGCCACGCAGTCGGGCGGTGTCCGGCCCTATGGAGTGTCTCTCTTGATCGCCGGCTGGGACGAGGGTATTTTGCCCGAGGACGAGCTGGAGGAGCAAAAGAGCAAGGACGAGATTGTGGGTGACGATGGCGAGACCAAGAAGAAGGCGACGGGCAAGACTGGCGGCATCCTCAAGGGCGGCCCCATGCTGTACCAGGTCGATCCCTCGGGCAGTTATTTCCCTTGGAAGGCGACGGCCATTGGCAAGAACGCCACGACGGCCAAGACCTTTTTGGAGAAGAGGTATACCGAGGGCTTGGAGCTCGAGGATGCGGTGCACATTGCGCTGTTGACGCTGAAGGAGACGATCGAGGGAGAGATGAACGGTGACACCATTGAGATTGGTATGTTTATTATGTGACAGATACGGATGCCACTTCTTTCTGCGGCGGCTAGGACTTGAAGCTAACATGTGTTTACTACAGGCATCGTCGGACCACCGGCGGACCACCTCCTTGGCGTCGAGGGTGTCGAGGGAGCAAAGGGCCCCCGCTTCAGGAAACTCTCTCCCCAGGAGATCGAGGATTACCTGACGAACCTATGATGATGCAAGGCAGGGAAGGAGAAGCAGGCAGGCAAATAGGCACATGAGCGTATTTTAATGAATGACCATTACAGCAAGTTCCTTGTACAATAGAAAGGAGACCCGGGAATAGAGAGTCCTTTCATGACTAGGCAGGTTCGGACCATTGGTGAGTAAACCTCACGTCCCAATCATGACTTGAGAAACCAGGTACAGCTTTGTGTATGAAATCAGTCAAAATTGGTATCATTGTTCAAGAAAAGTTTCGCTCTTCTAGCAAAGCAAGTTAACTAAGCCCACAACGCCAAGCTTTGGTACCCATGACAAACTCATCAACAGATCACATCCGCTACTCCTCACCAACAATCAAGAAACTCGCCCACGGGCCCGCCGCGACCGCCTTGATCTCCTTTTTAGTCCCGCTACCTCCATCGTCCAGCGACAAAGGCACCTTCTCCCACTTCATAACAAACTCAATCTCCTCTCCCAGCCCCAACTGACCACACCAATTCTCCCCAATCACATACACCTCCCCTTGGTCCGTCAGCGCAATCATGTGCTCCGCGCCCATAGCGACGTCCACGACACCATCCACCTCGTTCCCTTCCGCGTCGGTGATGACAACGGGGACCGGACCGTTGTAGTTGTACCAACCATTGTCAGCGTTGGCTTCGGCGTCGGCGTCGGCTTCGGCATTGGCTTGCCGGTCGAAAAAGAGTGTTTGGAGAGAAGGGGGTAGCCTTCTAGGATCACACCAGACGTAGAGGTCGTTGCCGGCCGTTAGGCAGGCGAGGAGAGAGGATTTGGGGGAGAGGGAGAGGTGTCGGATGGGACCGGTGGGGAGGTTGGAGAGGAGGGGGACGAGGGAGGGGTAGTGAGCTGGACTGTTTGGTTGGGGTTGGGTTGTCAGTAGGGGTGAGCTTAAGGGAAGGGGAGGGAAGGAAGGAAAGAAGGGAAAGGGGGCGATGAAGATGAAGATGGAGATGGAGATGAACAGCAAGAGGAAGTGAAAAAGGATGGACATACCACTCATCATTAACCTCCCTCCCCAAACACCCTACAAACCGCTCATCGCCCCACGTGTACATCTCCCCTATGGCAGAGAGGGCCGCGAAACCGGTCGAGTGAGCAAGCAGCTGGACGATATCGGGAAACCCGGTGAAAGAAACCGTGGTGATCTCAGTTGGTCGAGGAATAACTTGGTGCCAGGACTTATAGGCATAGGCGAATTGTTCCTTTGGCGTGGACCTTCGGCCTTCCGCTACCGGTTCGTCTTCCCACCTGGTGCGGTTGTGTTTGTATTGGACTCCGAGGTCTAGGAGGAGGTCCCAGAGGGTGGCGTATTCGGTAATTGTGCTTGTTTTGGCGTTGTAGACTATTTTTTTATTGGTCCAGGGTCAGTCAGTCAGTAGTAGGTCATGATGGAATATGCTTCACCGGGGGGGAGGCATCATAATGTGTATGTACCTGCTACATGCCCGTTGTTTGCCTCGGCGAAGGTTCTGTAGATGTTCTCATCCACGTAGCGTAGGGCGTTGTGGTCCCGGGGGACGCAGCCTGCTCTTTTGATGAATCTGTTCTTCCTCTTTTGGTAGACTGGTGGGATTCATATCTCTCTGGTTAGCGAGGTGAAGCCATACATATGGTCAAAATTGTAATATATCAGATAACGTGTATGTGTGAAGTGAAAGTCTCATTGCGTTTCTGAAATGAAGACACTTGTATGTGTGTGCCATAACATTATGGACGGAGCATAGGTTGAAAACACTGATTGGTCACTGACGGATACCGAACTCACTTACCAATAGTATGCGAATCAAAATTCCGAACGGTATGAATGTCTCTGTGGCGAAACACGCAAGTGAAGTCCCAAAGGTCGTCAGAGTCGCTTTGGTATAAACCTTCTTGTTTTGTAAAGTGAAGCTGCAACGATTCGTTGCCTCCAGCTGCGTACAACTCCATTGTTCCGTGTTGCTTCATGATGAAAAAAACGGTACGAGTAAAACTGCGCCGACACAATGTTTTTAGCAATGTGATTTTCACGTCAAAGGACGGTTTGAGGATGCTCGCGAATGAATGGATGTCGATTCCGAAGATGGGTCGAGTGGTGGTTGAGATCATGCAAGAGGCCCAAACGATGCACGAAGGTCTGTTTATGTACCCCTACAATCCCCCCCCCCCTCCCCCCGCGTGCTTGTCGAGGGTTCGGAAGCTCAAGGCAGGACGCAGCCAGATGTTCGTTCCTGGCTTTTTCAAAGAGGGATGGTGGTTGGTGTCCATATCGGCGGAAAGTGCATTTGGGGGAGATCTGTGCCTCCTCTGGTTGGAATATCAAATCAACCTTCCCACTTGTTGAGGTGGTTCTTGCCGTCATCATGGAAGTTATCCATTTTGTCGTGGATCGTGAAGTGGAAGGAGCTGCCTGCGGCGTCCGTCGTTTTCAAGGGTGGTGTTACGATAATAGCGGCCAACACCGCTGCTACACTAACAATTAATTAGGGCCTTCGAACACCATGCTACTTCCCACTTCTCCTTCCTGCCATTCATTCATTTACACACTGGTGTCACATACCACTTCTTTAAGAGATTTTACTCTACTTCAAGTCGAATGTGGTACGACAGGACTTCAGATGATTCAACTACGGCCTTGGAAGACGACCTCCAGCATCACCTCAGACTGTCCTGTAGGCCTCGTGCATGAGAAACGGGCTTGAAGTCGATTGTGGCTGGCACGCACGCACCCACCGTGACACTCAGCTTGAAGTGACTGTGAGAGGCCCAACTTTGCAAAGAACATGTTCACCTTCCAGATATCTCGAGCCCAACCCCCCAACCTTCAGCTTCCTCTCCGGTCTGGACTCGTTCCTTCCCTAGGTGGCCTGAACCCCAGGGTTTCACAGGGCTCTAGTTGAAGGTTGCTGGCCTGTAAGGGGCGATTTGAGTTTTCTTCTACAGGTACTCTTCCTCCTCCATCAACACCAGCTTCAATATCCTCAGTCTCGGCATCTTCATCCTCATCGTCCTCTGTCTCTCAAAAAGGCAGCGTATTACATATATATCCACCGAATCGCTCTACCTATCATTCTTTATTCGGCATACCCCGACTCTCTAAGCGGAACTTCCATTCCCGCTCTTACGCCTACAACCAAACCATTGATTCCTCAGCCACCATGGATCTGGACCCTCGGAAAGACAACCCGGTCGAGATGGATGTCGATCACGATGGCAGCTCCCAGGACTCAGACGGCGAGTCGTTCAAGAGTGCCGTTGACGAAGCCTCTGACTTGAAGGAACTCTACCAAGATGCCCTAGAGGGAGAGCTAAACGATGAAGTGTCAACCCCCGCTGCCTTGACCGCGAGGGCTTATCAACTCGAAATGTTCGAAGCAAGCCTCAAGCAGAACATCATCGTGGCTGTATGATATACTTTCTCTTTTGTCATACCCCTGTCCCCTCTTGGCCCTTCTCTAACATAATGATGGTTACAGATGGACACTGGCAGTGGCAAGACTCAGGTGTAAGTGGTCAGGGCCTCACTACGAGATATTCTTGCTAACAGTTTAAAAGTGCTGTACTTCGCATAGCCAGAGAGCTCGAACAAAGTGACAAGGTTTGTCAACACGTTCCTATATGTTTTCCTTCGGACCAGAACCTAATATGTTTTTATAGCGAATCTGGTTCCTGGCGCCAACGGTCGCCCTGGCCCGCCAACAACACCAAGTTTTGCAATCCCAAATACCCTCCGTCAAGGCCATATTGCTCTGTGGCCATGATGGGGTGGACAACTGGTCTGAGCAGGCTGTCTGGGATGCCGTCCTGCTCAACGTTCGTATCGTGGTGTCGACATACCAGATTTTGTCCGATGCAAATTCTCACGGCTTCGTCCGCTTGGATTCCCTGAGCTTAATTGTCATCGACGAAGCACATAATTGCAATGGGACCCATCCCATTTCCAGATTGATGACCGAGGCTTACCTTCCTGCAAAGAGGGCTGGTCTACCAGTCCCTAGCATCCTCGGTCTCACGGCAAGCCCGCTGATGTCAAACAACCTCGATGACGTTGAAAAGCTTGAGCAAGTTCTTGATGCAGTCTGTAGGACTCCTACAAAACATCGAGAAGAGCTTCTTGCACACGTGAACCGCCCGGAGATGCTCGTTGTTTCATACGGCAATTCTGAGGGGCCTGGTACCGAGCCAGCACCAACCGATCTCATGATAAGATTCAGAGAAGCATATCACGGACTTGATATAAGCAAGGACCCAGAAGTCTTGTTCCTCAAAACACAACGCACGGAACGGGCTAGGGAAAGGCTTCGTCAGGCTGTTACCAAGAAGGACACGCTCGCCCAGAAAGAAATGAGAGGGATTTACAACAGGGCCGTCCTTGTGTGTCGGGAAGTTGGGCCATGGGCGGCAGACTATTACCTTTCAAGAGCAATTTCCCAAATGTTGGCCGAACTGGAGTGTGAACCTCCGGCCCACTTCCGGTACATAGGTGAGGCATTACGATCTATCCCCCTTCCGGCTATTTCAGAAGAGCCCATCCAGCTCTCCCCGAAAGTCCAGACTTTGCTGCAAGTTCTTGCTTCCCATCAGCAGAACCCGGTTGGCATTGTCTTCGTCCAGGAGAGGGTAATGGTCAGCATTGTGACGCATGTCATATCCACCCATCCGCTAACCAAGGACCGTTACCGCACTGCTTCCATGATTGGCACTGCTAGAGTACCAGGAAAGACGAAGAATTACAAGGACATGACAAAAAAGGGGGACATGACATCCCTCGAAGGATTTCGCGAAGGCCGCTTTAATTTACTTGTCGCGACGAGTGTCCTTGAGGAGGGCATCGACGTTCCCATTTGCAACCTCGTCATTTGCTTTGACGAACCACTAAACATCAAATCCTTCATTCAGCGTCGCGGAAGGGCAAGAATGGGTAGCTCCACTCTCTATCTTATGGTTCAAGACGCCTCTGGCCAGTCCGCAACTGACTGGCGTGATCTGGAACGGCTGATGAAAGAGAAGTACGAGGACGAGATGCGTCAAAACGCAGAACCCGAGTTGGTCGAGGATCCGAGAGTTGGCGGTTATCCAGTTCTGGAAGTCGAGAGTACTGGCGCTCGCATGACTATCCGAGATGTCAGATCCCATCTCAATCACTTTTGCGGAAAGGTCTCGTCAAGATCCCGACATCTCCAGAACGAACCGTACTTCGTCATTCGTAAAGTCTATCCCGACCCAGCATCAACCGACCGACGGACATTGCTCAAGGCAACTGTTCATCTGCCAGCATCTGTTGCCCCAGATGTACGTCGCCACGAAAGTCTTTGGACTTGGACGTCAGAGAGGCTTGCAATTATGGATGCCTCATTTCAGGCATACAAAGCTCTTTACAACGCCGGATTAGTCAATGATCATTTGCTGCCTACAAAGGTATCTGACTTTCTGACCGACCTTGGGTACGACCCGGGTCATATTTGGGTCAGGACACAATTTGACCCTTGGCCAGAGGTAGCTCATGCCTGGCAAGAGGGCTCGTCCCTGTACAGTCGTCGCCTGACAATTCTGGTCCCAGGTGTGGAAACACCCCTCGAATTCGAGTTTATACTTCCCGTGCCAGTTCCTTACATGGCGCCTCTGAAGCTGTGGTGGAATTCCACTTCTGCTTTGACGCTCATCACCGATCCAGAGATGCAGGAATTCCGCAAAGAAGAAGTAGCCAGTGCTGGGCCAGACCACTCATATGCTTTGCTCGCGATGGCTTTTCAACATCGATTCCCACTCAAGGGCAGGCAATATCCGATTCGCCTTGTATCAACCCAAAGGAAACTTGACGTCGACGGAATTGCAGCCCTCGAGTTTGACCCTCGACTGTATGAAAGCTTCCCTCAGCCTCCTCTTGTGAGACTCGATGACGGGAGAGTGCCTTTCTTCGTCACGAAGGTCCTGCCCTCCAAGCCACCGGTCGAGCTCATATTTAAGCCCAGTACAGATCATGCAGACCTTCCAGAGAACGTTCCATACGTGGTTTACAAGCCCATCGGCAAAGCCGTTGGTCAGTTTCTTCCACCTGATGCAGCTCAAGATCATGACAATTGGACTCCGAAGAGCGGAAAGCTGTATCAAAAGGTCCTTCCTTCTACACGTATTCGGATGGATGACTTCCCGGCCGTGTTCGCCCAGGTGGGTGCGGTCATCCCAGCTTTCACGAGGGCAGTGGAAATGAGTTTAGTAGCCGCGGACCTGATGTACAGTCGTCTGGGTTGTCTGCAACTTGATAACTTGCCTCTCGTTACTACCGCACTCATTAGCAGTGGGTCTCGAGCCGCGACCAACTACGAAAGATTGGAGTTTATCGGCGATACAATCTTAAAGTTCTGCGCCTGCCTCACTGCTTCGGCGTTATGTAAGTTCTTCTCACAAGACCTCTCACGGCAGCTGCTCACCATAACATAGTTCCAAACCACCATGAAAGGTTGCTCTCCCAATGGAAAGACAAGCTCGTGAACAACGTGCGACTCTGTCGGGCATCTCTCGATTTTGGCCTTGACGAGTACATCATCAACTCTGTGGCTTCGAAGAAGTGGCGGCCCAAGTTTGTCGAGGATTATCTGGATGAGATGAAGTCCCCGGAATCGGCAGAAACCCGTCAGATGAGCTCCAAGATGGTAGCCGATGTTGTCGAGTCCCTCATCGGCGCCGCATACATGTGTGGGGGTATGTCAAAGGCACTCGAGTGCATCGCGCTCCTTATCCCCACTTCCAAGTCCAGCAAGTTCAAGTGGCAGGAAATTGGTCTTAGTCATGCCCAGCTCTTTGAGCTTGCTCCCAATGAGGCCATCCTCCCCAAGCAATTAGAGCCTCTAGAGAAGGCCATGGGCTACACTTTTACCAAAAAGTCACTCCTCGTCGAGGCCATGACGCACCCGTCCTGCCCAGGTCTCAGTGACAACGACTCCTGCTACGAACGCCTCGAGTTCCTCGGCGACGCCATCCTCGACGTCATCGTCGTCAAGCGTCTCATGGCCGAGACGGGCCCCAACGAGCTCGCGCACTACGACATGCACGAGTACCTCTCCTCCATCGTCACTGCCGACATCATGGCGTTCCTGGCCATGGAGTGGGTCATCATGCAGACGGACATCTACGAGATCGACCCTGCCAAGCTGGACGCCCTCGACCACCTTCCCTTCTCCAAGAGCAAGATAACATCTGCGAACCTGGTTTCCAACAAGGAGGACTGGCCCTTCTGGCGGTTCATGCGGCACAATTCGCAACACGTCGCGGCCACCCAGACCGTCACCAAGGAGCGCTACCTCGCCCTCAGAGACGACATCCGCGCTGCGATATGGGAGCAGAACGAGCTGCCGTGGGCCTTGCTGGCGCGCATGGGCCCCCAGAAGTTCTACTCGGACATCGTCGAGTCGCTCATCGGCGCCGTGTGGGTCGACTCCGGCTCGTGGGAAGCATGCGAGCACGTACTCAACCAAATGGGCCTCTTGCCTCTGCTGGACCACTTACTCAAGAACAAGGCGCATGTGACGCATCCCAATGTCGAGCTGCAGATCCTGGCGCCCCCGAACAAGCGGGAGACGCGCACCGAGTTTGTGATAATTTCCAACAAAAGGGGTGTCATCAGTCGCGGGACGGAGTTTGCGGATGAGCCGAGTGCCGTTGATGATGGGCTTGTGACGGTACAACCATACGAGGACGTTCCGACACAAGGCGAGGTGTTTTCGTGCAAGCTTTTTGTTGGAGGGAAGCAGGTGGCGGATGTGACGGGTGCGGGGACGAAGGAGGAGGCCAGGGTGAGGGCGGCGGAGAAGGGATGTTTGGTGATTAAGGCGGAGAGGAAGGCTAAGGATGAGAAGAAGGCTGAGAAGGCTGAGAAGAAGGCCGTGGATGGTGCTGCTGCTGATGTGGATAATGGGAATAACGGAGACAACGCGGAGAACGGTGAAAAGGAAGAGGTCACTGATAACCGCGATTCGGATGGGGATACGGTCATGAACTAGAAGAGTCAAGAGACAGTCCCTACTCCGGTCACGGACGGGAAAACGGATGAGGATATGGTGATGACCCAGCGTATATTCCCAAGTCTTTCGTTAAGGTAGGTTTTCTGGGATTTATTTGTATTTTTGGATATTTCTGTAGCATTTTGGAATACCTGACTTTCAAAGTCGTTGAATAGCGGATACCTAAGCTATAGAAATAACCTTTGTTTTTTTGAGATTGAGAGAGTTTCTTACTGTCTTTGCAGCGGTTTAAGGCTGGGATCAAGATTTGTTATTTGTAAGCTTGAGAGAAAGACTCGGTTGTCATAGACATCATGATATAAACCCATTTTCGCTACAGTATACATAGCTTGACTCTTCTAATCGGAAATCCCATTACCTTGACTGATAAAACAACGTGATAAAAAGCTCAACATGATAACAAATGCCTCTAATCCCTTTCCTCCCATGACTACCTAACCTAGCCCGATGAGCTAACCATGGACAAATAAATAGACACACCACGCTCCTTGTAACAGACTGCAATATCGACATATCATTCACACACGCAAATTCCCCCTTAGTCACCCTATATCACCCCATGTCCACATCCCACATCCCACATCCCACATATCTCTACAACCCTACTCACTTCTTCTTAGCAGGCCTTCCCCTCCCCCTCGCCGCCGGCTTCTTCGCTCCAACATCCTCATCCTCATCATCGTCATCATCACCATCCTTCTTCTTCGCAGCCGCCTTCTTCTTGCTAGCAGCGGCGGTACTTTTCTTCGCAGCAGCAGCCTTCTTCGCCTTAGGCTGCTTGATATACTTATCCTTTGTGATATCCACATCATCTTCATCATCGACTTCAGCGGCGTCATCAACAAGGGCGGCGTCGCCCTCGTCGTCTTCTTCGATGGCTTCCTCCAGGTCGGGCACGTCCTTGGTGAGTTTCTTGGGGGCAAGGACGCTGCTGGCTTTGATGAAGGGGACGGGGTGGGAGGCTGCGTTGTAACTGTGCGGGGGAGGGGAGGTTAGTAAGTTGAGGGTTGGATGGATGTGGGAAACATAATGGGGGAAAGGGGGGAAAGGAGGGGGGAAAAGGGGAAGGGGGGGAAGGGGGAAAGGGGGAAGAAGAATACAACTCACATCCTCGTAAAAGCAGCCTTGGTCTGCGACTCAATATTCACCGTCTCCTCCGCCATATGACCCAATCCCAACTCCTTGATCGAGTCAAAGTCCTCTCTCGTCAGGTAGTAGCTATCCATCAGATCGATGACTTCCGGCACACAATCCTTGCCTTCGACCTCGAGACGCTTGACGAGCTTGTCCCACAGCACGGGCATGTACTGCTGGCGAATCTCTTGGGCGTCGCCCGAGGACTTGAGGCGCATGTGGGCGTGGATCTCGCGGTTGAAGCGGCTGAGCTTGCCGTACTTGCTGTTGTTGCCGAGCCAGGAAGTGAACTGGGCCTGTCCGCCGACCTGGCCGGCGATGAGACTGGAGGGCCGGACGGTACTGAAGACGGCGTGCGTGGGCATCAAGCTCCATTGTTGCTGGGGACCGTGGATCATGCGGTCGACTAGATCGCCGTCGCTGATGCTTTCAGCTGCTTGGTCGACGAGTTCGAGGTACTTGAGGTTCTGTTCCCTTGGAGTGTAGCCCTTTTGGTTCAAAACCATGGGCCTTGAACGGAGGTAATTCTCCTGGATCATGAGGTAGGAGAATTCGTGGTCGTTGAAGTAGAGCTCGATCTTGTCATTCAGAGTTGCCGTGCTGGAAGGGGCAAACATGTCACCACCGATCAGTTTCTGGCAGATATCCCAAGGCTTGAGAATGACATGCTTCTCCCAGGCCTTGCTCATTTGCTTGCTCTGATCGAAGTCCATGGTGGTCTGATCCAGCTTCGCTGTCGAGATCATGTTGATAATCTGCCGAATATCTTTACCACTGCCTTCGATAAGAGCATTGACGACCGGTGGCGGGATCTTGAGGCCTTCTCTGTGGCAGATAGTCATGATACGGGAGCGGATCTGGTCGACAGTGGGGCGCTGGAACTTGATATCAAATGCGACATGATCGAAAGGCTTCATCTTTGGCAGCCTGCGCTCGTTGCAAATCAAGATGAGAGGCACCTCGGTCTTCCTGCAAAACTTGGCAAGGGCACCAACACCGCCACGATCACCAGCAGACATACCGTCGACCTCGTCCATGACAAGAACAATCTTCTTCTTGCCAGCATCAACCTGCTTGCCATCTCCGGCAAAGAAACCCAGAAGAGACGTGTTGGTCATGACATCGCTGACACCGTTCTCGACAAGCTTTTTGCTTCGAGTGTCACTGGCGTTGCTCTCGATCACATCGTAGCCCTCCAGCTTAGCAGCAAGATGGGCTGCAGTCGTCTTGCCGATACCAGGAGGACCAGAGATGATGATGGCACGGTATCCGCCCGAACCATCGGCGCCTCTCTTCTGGAAATTATATTTCCTCGCCTTGGGCCAGTTCTTTAGCCAGTTCTGAATCTTTTCCACGTTGGCTTTGTTGCCGCAGATCTGGTTCAACGCTGTCGGGGCATACTTTGTTGTCCAAAGCTGGGACAACTGTTTGGGCTGGACAGGGGCAGGACCAGAAACACCGCGAGCGGCAGCAGCCTTCTTGGCCTCCTTTTCAGCTTCCAGTCTCCGAGCCTTCTCTTCGCGGTCTAGTCTCTCTGCTTCTTCATGCGCCTTCCTCTCTTCCTCTTCTCGCTTCTGCTTGGCCTTTTCAGCCCCCTTTCCGGTGCCACCACCGGCAGGCATAGTCCTGATAAGGTAAAACAGGCCTTCCTCATCGATGGTCTTGATACCATGCTCTTTGATCTTCCTCAGCTTGCTTGGTCCGGCATCGTCACCAAGAACAACGAAGTCGGTTTTGCTGGACGGTGCTCCTGTGACCTTGCCACCATAGCGCTTGACGAGTGCTTGGGCGTCCTCACGCGCGATAGTCTTGAGTAGTCCGGTGAATACGAATGTCTTGCCCGAAAGACAATCAATCTCACCCTCAGGAATCTCAGCAGCGCCCGCCATTGGGGGTGGGCCCGCATTTCCACCTCCTGCACCCTTACTCTTCCAGTCGAACTTGAAGTTAGGATCCTTGGGAGGAGCATCTGGTGCTTGGATTGTTGGGATATTGTCGAGGATCTTCTTGACGTCTTCGGGTTCTTCAACCGCCGCATCCTTCTTTGCCCTCGACGCACGGGGTTTAGCCGGGGCGGCTTTCTTCGCTGGCTTGACTTCCTCTTCCTCCTCGTCTTCCTCGTCACTTATAACAACCGGCGATTTCCGTTTCCCTGCCGTAGTAGTTGTGGTCTTCTTTGTCGCTTTGCTGGATGCAGGCTTCAGGTCTTCGTCGTCGGATTCGGCTGCTACTGCCTTTTTGGCGCGAGATGCAATACGCTTGGGCTTGGGGAGGAGCTCCTCGTCACTGTCCTCCTCAGCATAATCATCGTCCTTTTTCCTCTTGTTGCCGCCGCTGACTTCTGCCGCAAAGATGTCATCACCAGCATCGTCGTCGTCGTCCATGTAGGCATCACCATCCTCGTCTTTGTCGTACTTCTTGTAGGCCGTTGTGGGTTTCTTCGTGGTTGAAGTCTTTGTGGTCGAGGTCTTTGTGGTCGAGGTCTTCGTGGTCTTGGGAGGTTCTGGTGCTTTGGCAGCGGGTGTGGCCTTCTTCCGGGGGCTTGTTCGAAGCGCAACTTTGGGTTCTTCTGGCTCGGACTTTGCTGGTGTCTTTTTCGGTGTTGACTGGGAGGAAGCAGCTGTCTTCGTTTTCGAGGTTGCAAAGTACTTGGCAGCATCGGTTTCTACTCCTTTTACGGGTTCCCTAGAGGCTCTGTCAGCTGGAGTAACATTAAAAGGAATTGAGAAATATTTCATGGAATACTCACGCTACTTTCTTCTTTGGCGCGGCCTTGGTTGGCTTCTTGACCCTATAATTAGTGGTTAGGTGCTCGTTCTAAACATGGATAGTTTTCACTGTGCTTACTCGACAACCTCGTCATCTTCGCTATCCTCAACAACCTTTCTCGGTCCTGCGACAAGATTGTTAGTATGATGATAAGCTCCTGATGGCGATCATAGTTCAAGCTTACTGCCCCGGGTCTTCTTCTCCTCTTCCTTCTTGGGTGCTGGCGTTGCAGGCTTAGCAGGCGGCGCGCCACCTTTTGGGCCAAAAAACGAGCGAATGTCGGCAGGCATGATGGGGTTTATGAACGAAAGCGAAGGAGACGAAAATGAAAAATTGAATGTGTCAAAAAGTTGGGAAGATGCAGCAATCAGATGACAACAACGGGCATCTTATAGCACAGCACACTGGTGATGGACTGGCGGAGTTGGGAAGATGAAGTTTTTTGGTGTGCAAGTTGTCCAGGCAGCTGTCCTTCTGCCTTATAGTGAGGTATTGTTGAAAAGGCCCAGAACGGTAAAGAGCTAACTGGTCAGCTCTTGTCCCTTGTTAGGAAGTAACGATTGAATACCTAAGTGAGACGCGAAGGTGAAATGGATGACGCGAGTCCCGTGTTCTGCTCCCTGTCGCGACTGGTGGGGCATGATCGTACAAGAATTAGGCTGTTTGCTGCCTTAAGCTCCCACTGCGCGGGTGCATTTCCTGTGGTGAGCTTAGTTGAATCCCGTCGCAAGCTCTTCCGCTGTGTCCGGCAAATTCCCGGCCGGCACCRACACKTTTTGGTGGGTCACAATTTTTGGAGTGCCGTCCGTGCCCCGTCCGCGCCCGCCAGCACCTTTGCAGTTGGTCGCTCTGCCCGGTCCCCGTCTCTGTGCGCGCGCTGCTTCGGGGAATCCGTATCAATCGTCGTCGGCGACCGGCATCCAATTGGACCCTCCCTCCGTCTTCCGTCCACCACTCGTCCCCGGTCCGGTCCACCCCAAACCCTCCAACACAATGAAGCACAACGCTTCCTCGGCGCTCCTCAGCGCCTTCCAGGGCCTTAGGATATCCTCGTCAGCGACTCCCTTCCGCGCCGCCTCGCTCGCGACCTCTGCCGTCCGCCGCCCGATTGTGCCGACCCCCGT
>RANY01000233.1:0-41731 GCA_009805235.1 Neurospora pannonica FGSC 7221
TACCCAGAGCCGGCGCCTGCTGGTGAACCTGCGCAGTGCCGGATACAAGGGCATCGTGGCGGGTACTAGGAAGACCACGCCCGGATTCCGCCTTGTCGAGAAGTACGGCATGCTCGTCGGAGGAGCCGACACCCACCGCATGGATCTCAGCACCATGACCATGCTCAAGGACAACCATGTGTGGAGCCGCGGCAGCATCACCGAGGCTGTCAAGGCGGCCAAGGCGGCCGGTGGCTTCAGCCTCAAGATCGAGGTTGAGGTGCAGAGTGAGGAGGAGGCTGACGAGGCCATTGCTGCCGGTGCCGATATCATCATGCTGGACAACTTCACTGGTGAGGGCGTCAGGGTGGCGGCTCGCAGCCTGAAGGAGAGGTGGGCCGGCAAGAAGCAGTTCCTGCTTGAGGTTTCCGGTGGTTTGACTGCCGACAATGCGGAGTCCTACATCTGCCACGGTAAGTGTGCCGAATAAACAATTTGCGAGTATCAGTGTTGCTGACAGGAGATTAGATATCGATATCCTTTCAACAAGCTCCATCCACCAAGGTGTGCCGCACGTTGACTTTTCGCTCAAGATCAACGTTGACAAGGGTACCGGCCCTGAGATTTCGAGCTAAAAAGCATGTAATGAATTTCTGAGTGTACGAATCGTTGGTATGATACTTCTAAGAGTCAAGCATGTAGTTATACCCGGCGTAGATGAGCTGGCTGTGATAGGCCAATTCGACCACTGTGTTTGATACGAGCTTGGAGGAACTGGAGTCGCACAACAGGAGAGGAACGCCAACAGCGTGCTACCAAAAATGTCATACGCGTTAGACAGACGTATTAGTAATCATGCTACATCTGGTGCGTCCTGCTTTCCATTTCAAGTAACTAGAATATTATTTTTGTTCCCAATCCAGCTCATCCAGGATTGTGGCACGGTGAGTTATTGACCGTGCCTGTGAGGTGCACCGTGAAAGTGCAGGGTAGGTGACAAATATGGCCCTGCTCGAGAAGGATCGCCCAGTCCTCACCATTTGGTAGGGCTGTGGTTTGCCTGCCCTGTGCCTCCTGTGCCCCTGACTAGAGGCGCCGTGTCTCCACTATTCCCCGCTGTCAGAGATTGCAACCCGACCGGTCAACGGCGATAAGAGGTCCCCGCCCCGTGCCGGACCAGTCAGTCGGTGTGTCTCGTTCGTTTCGGGACTGACAAACAAACCCGCCAGTGGATGATGTAACCAAGTCCAGGCCCGACGTCCACTGTAACCTCACCTGGAGCCTCATCTTCACCTTTTCCACCAACATCGTTCAAATCTCATTTCATCATCTGTTTGTATTTCTGTTCACATTCATTTCAAGGCGAAACAATACGCTCAGTCTCATCCAAGTTACACATCCGTTCCTACAACACATTAACTGTTTGCTCGTATCTCGCACTCTTATCGCCGAAAAGCCGTCAAAATAGGCCGACACGGGAATCACGGCCTCAGCGCCAAAGGAACACTTGCAGACTACGAAAACGACGACGACTTTGTCGGCTTTGACGATTTTGCCGTCGGCGGGAAAACCCAAAAGAAACCCAAAAAGCTCAAGAAGCCAAAGAAGCCACGAAGGAAAATGGGTCAAGAATTTTCTGCCGTTCCTGAAACGACCAAGCCTGAGAACCTCTCAGAGCGCAGCCTGCCCGCGGTCGCCGACTACATCAAGTCCGGCAAAGCCCGTAAGGTTGTTGTCTTGACGGGCGCGGGTATTTCGACTGCTGCTGGCAGTAAGTTTTGTTCTCAATATTGCCAAGTTTCCTATAATTTTTTTGCTGACCCGCGTTTGCAGTTCCTGACTTCCGCTCTCCCGAGACTGGCCTCTACGCCAACTTGGCCGCCTTGGAACTTGAGGAGCCCGAAGATGTTTTCAGCTTGCCCTTCTTCAAGGAAAACCCCAAGCCATTCTACGTGCTCGCCAAGGACCTTTATCCAGGCAAATTCCACCCTACCATCTCGCATGTCTTCATCAGCCTACTCGCCACCAAGGGCCTCCTGTACCAGCTCTTCACCCAAAACATTGACTGCCTTGAGCGCGCCGCCGGTGTTCCCGCCGACTTGATCGTCGAGGCACACGGCAGCTTCGCTAACCAACGTTGCATCGACTGCAAGACGCCGTACCCAGACGATAAGATGCGCGAACATGTCAGCCGTGCTGCGGTCCCCCACTGCGAGAAGTGCAACGGTCTAGTCAAGCCCGACATTGTGTTTTTCCACGAGAACCTCCCCTCTCTCTTCTTCGACAGGAGGCACATGGCCGAGGAAGCCGATCTCGTCCTCGTTCTCGGCACAAGCTTAACTGTCCATCCATTCGCCGGTCTTCCCGACCTTGCCCCCTTCGAAATTCCCCGCGTCCTGTTCAACATGGAACGCGTAGGGTCCCTGGGCTCTCAACCCGATGACGTCCTCGTCCTCGGAGACTGTGACACCGGTGTGCGGCAGCTGGCTGATGCGCTCGGGTGGCGCGAGGAGCTGGAGGCCGAGTGGAGGAAGCTGGTAGGGGACGAGGAGGCCGACAGGCAGTTGAAGGGCTCGTCGAAACGCCAGGTCGAGCTCCAGGATGAGGTTTCTCAGCTTGTTCATGATGTCGACAAGGTACTGCACGTGCACGACGTGAGCAGCAGCGGCAGTTCTTCGCCTAGCCCGGAGGCTGTTGCAGAGAAGGAACCGATCCCGGCAACTCAGCAGGAAGTCCAACAGAGCGGACCGGCTTCTGTTGAGGAGAGTGTTGAGACAACAACGGGGACAGAGGAGGTCAAGGTTTCTGGTGCTTGAGGAGTGAAAACGACATGGCGCAGGCGCCTGTAAGGGATGGCTTGGATTTGGGACGATATGGGCCTCTCCGACTTGGATACGTGATTGCGATTTGGGCGGCTTCCGCACCGCATTGTTTGCAACCAGCACTTTGACAGCAACGGACACCTAAATCACGAAGCAATTGAAGCGGGGCATCCAATCAAGAGATGTGTCATTGAAGGAGTTAACACTGGCCGTACGATATTATGCTACGGGAAAGTATCAGCGACTGATGGCGTTGGTAGGGTATAGGAATTGGGTATGAGAAGGGTTTTGGCTGGCGAGTTGGCTCGCCTGTATCCCGTGGTTTGTTTTTTCTGTCATGGTCAATCAAGATACCTGTTCATGGTGTTTGCATTCGATGATCGTTCCTGCAATCTGTTGGCATGGTGCAACAAATATCTTCTGGGAGAAACGACGCCTTTTCTATGAAATCAGATGATCTCAGTGGCTGTTATCACTACCTTTATCCCATTCTTGTCTTTACCTTCCCGCTCGTACGTGGTCCAGACTCTGACGGCGAACCGAACGAAGCCGTTGAACGCGACATGGCATGGCCGAGCATGATGGACTTGATCAGCGATCGCGACTATGGTCAATCCTGGCGAACTGGTCATGGTCTCGGGGTTTTCCCACCGCTGTACATGCTTCTTGGGATCTCAACGTCTCAAAATCTTGGAGCCCTGTCTTTGTTCTCTCGATTGTTCATGTCTGGGGCGCAGTCATCAATCCCCCACCCCTATCAACACCACAGGCATCTAAAGCGAACATTCAAAAAGACCACGTGCTTAAGTAACTGATAGGCCACGAACTTGGTCAGAGTAAGTCCTACTCTACCCAACATTACAGGAATAACTTTTCACCTAATATTACAACAATTTCCTGCCTCCAAGTCCATATTTTCGACGTTATTCCATTGTTCACTGAACATTGCCCCCGCTCAGCAACTGCCACATGCATAACGCCAGCACTTTGCCCCAAGAACAGCTGTACTGTTTACTTAGTAGAACCACTCTGCATCGTTTTCTACTCGCAGATGGTGTGTTTGAGGGGTCGCGTACTGCACACTCGCCTTGCGATATGCAACAGGCGAAGAACGCATATGATGCGTCGCGCCATGTATAAGAAACCGCCTCCCCTCCTCCAACTTCATCCGTCGTCATGTTTGAGTTGAGGCTTGCTTTCAAAGCAACACCACCCAAGCACGGCACAATTTCTGACCACAGAACTGCGACTACAATCTCGCCTCAAAGACCATGATGTTTTCATCCTCCAACCGCCCTAACACGGCAGAACCAAGCTACGCCGAGGTCTGGGAGGACACCGAGACGGAATCGTGTGGCAGCCCGTTGCCTCGTGTGATGAGCTTCTCTCGTCGGCCAATATGGGAGTTCAACCGTCCTAAAGGAGGCATCTCAGCTATCGCCAGACTTGTTGCGGCAGAGAGGAAACAGTTCAATCCGAATTCGAAGCCTTCTCTCTTAACCGCACTGCTGAAGCCATCTCCAATAGTCGAACCGCTCGTCTCAGCCACGACCACAAAGAACCCCATAATCTTTCCGACTAACAGACCTGGAACAAGCAGGATTAGTCGGGGCCTTGAGTCTCTTCGAAGTTTTCAAGATCTGGGAACATCGACCGCCTCCAATGCACCCGTCTCTGTTGAGACCCAAGTCAACGAACCTCCTTCAACCGCTTTGACGGACACCCGCGAGGAGCATGAAATTTCACCACCATCTCCTCCGGCGTCACTCATCGCGGAACCGTTCGATCCTCAAGACTACCAATATGACATAAGATACCGCCCGAGCATTCCTTTCCACCAGCACCGATGGAATCCCATCCGCGAGTCCCAACCGGTATACTACGCCTTTCCCGCCTACTGCCCACAAGGACAGCCCCAAGAAGCCCCTTCCCCGGCGTTATCGCCTCAGGAAGAATGTTTCCACACCCGCAGTGACAGCGCTATTGCAGGAATTCCTCTCGGAGCCGGCACCAGCGCCGAAGCCGAGCCCGTAACCATACCCGGATCCAAAACAGACCCGCTCCCCCCGCCTATCCTTCGTTCACCGACTTCATCGACTATACCGACTTGGCTGACTTCACTGACTTCGCCGACCACCGAGGCCTACCCCGACCCCGACGCCGACCTTCACGGCGACGCCGTCCAAATCAACCCCTCATCACCTGCATCCACCTCAGCAAAAACTGCAGACCCCGCCTCCACCTCCCCCTCCCGCTCTCACTGCACCCACTGCGTCATACCCCTCACCTTCGACCTCTCGTATCTCGACCAAGACGAAAGTTGGGAATGCTGTAACTGCGCTGCTAAGAACATGAAGTAGGAATTTCATTGTTCTAGGTGTAGGGGGCATGGGAAGTGTCGGGGGTGTTGGGGGTGCGAGGAACGGGGCGAGGGGGAGAGGGGTGGTGAGAGGGGTGGTGGGTGTTATCGAGGGCGCCAGTTGATGTTCGGAGCTCAACTTTCAAATTCGAAGAAAGTGAGTGGGAATGCAAACAAGTGGACGAGAGGGCCGAGAGGGCTGAGCGACATTGTTAGGGTGGTGCCAGCGAGGAACTCTATTTTGACGCGGTGGATCATTCGGGAAGACGGCAAAGACACATATGGGCTGGAAGGAGGCACGAGAGTGGGTGTGTATTGAGTATGCTGGTTGAAGAGATTGGTAACTTGTTGGTCATTTAGTTGGAGGAGTTGGGTGGATTTGGGCGACCGCGTCATAACTCTTTCGAAACCCATTGTTGATGAAAAACATGTGTTGGCTTTGTTGGAAACAAAGGCTTGCAAGCCAGAAACAATGAGAAGCATCTTTGTTTATGTGTTGGACGGTGTGTTTGACAAAGAGAAATGGAGATTGATTGTAGCTGGCCTACATCGTTACTCGAGCAATAGGAACACGTATTCACTTGGATGGTGATTCGAATTGACGATACTGTTCATTGTGCTGTACCATTCGTTTGAAGTATTGAACTGTTCCCATTGTCAGCGCACCTGTGATTCACAGCCTAATTTCATCGGGTACCAAAGAAGGTCTAATACAATGTAGTCATTCTATTCAGCTGAGCTCACGTATTGTGAAGAAACATCGTTGAAGGTAGTTAGAGGCCTCTGGGCAATGGTTGACGCACCCCTTCTTACCGTATGCCAGCGTGATGTGATAATACCCATCGGGTATCTTCACCGGATCCGAGGAGGTGGTATATCAACCGCAAGACTCGCTCTCTGGTACGACCTGCTAATTTTCTCTTCACTTTCAACATCGTACTCGAAGCATATTTCGCACTAGGGCCCCAAGATTGACTCGATTTCGGCAATCCGCAACTCCCCTCCACGAAGTAAGAAAAAAAAAGAGTCGAAATGTCCGAAACAGATTGGATATGCTGCAACTGCCAAACCAGCAACTCGTACTAGGAGCACTTGTGCTGGTTCTGCAAGA
This sequence comes from Neurospora pannonica FGSC 7221, assembly GCA_009805235.1. Classification (NCBI taxonomy): domain Eukaryota; kingdom Fungi; phylum Ascomycota; class Sordariomycetes; order Sordariales; family Sordariaceae; genus Neurospora; species Neurospora pannonica. The sequence goes on from RANY01000233.1 coordinate 6,272, forward strand.
TCCATTCCAAATGCGACCATTGTAGCAAGGACACGTCGGGGACCGAGTCATCCGTGATCGCATCTTGGGGCCATCCGCGGGGGTGGATTGCTGAAACTCGGAGTAGCAGTTCTACGTCCGGAGGAGTGCAGCAGCATGCGGGAGGGCAAGGGTTGATTTCTAGGGCGCTCGCTAGTGAGCGGTCTAATAGTGGCGTGAAGAAGGCATTGAAGAGGAAGTGAAGAGAGGGTATGCTGGTAGCTGTTAATTTGTTAAGGCCGATTGTGGGTGGCAAGCTGTGTTGGCTTTGTGGGAAACGGAGATTTGGGGGACGGAAGTAATGGAAAGCATCTTACACGGTACCGTAGCGCGAAAATTGGGAGAGCGTGAAGCTTTTTTAAGGCAACTAGCCTTTGCATAGCAAGTGGATTTTGCGTGCGAGGAGACTTCTTTGAATGGTCAAATTATTTCCTATCCTATATCCCTCTCGGTGTTCTGAAAGTCCAAAGTCGACCGGTTGGTAGTTCCTTCCCGAGACCCAAGTTCCCAAGACCCAAGTTCACGATAGTTCTTTCTCAGAACCAACGCTCCCCTCATGTCAACGAAATCTTTTTACTCCTTTCAACCAATTGGGTCAGTGACTCAATGGTTCTCGTTGTCGCTCTCTTTGTTGCTGGTTCGATTCCGCTGGCGGCCGTACACAACCAATCGAGGCAAACCAACCCCATTCACGTTGTAATGATGATTCGAAATAATGAAGCTCTTTACTCGTTGTTTGAGGCAATGATCTGTTCCTCTTATCAGGCCATCTGCTAATGATAGTGACCGTTCGTCGGGTATCAAGTCGTGATTTCCAAACACAACGTAGAGGGACTCTTCAGCCTGACTTCGAGTTGCGAACGCTTCTAGTACGGTTGGAGACCACGCAGCCGTGGTCGACACATCACTTCTGACTGTGGACCACCGTGATGTGATGCTGAAGATACCAACGCCTACACTCTGGTGCCGCCGGTCATGTATATCAACCTTGAAATCCCTTCCCTTATACGACCTGATCACTCCTCATCGCATCGTACATCACTCTCCAACTGTGATATAACCTCTCGCTTCAACAACACCAGCTTTATTCAACACGACATTTCCTAAACAAAAGCCGGGCAACCAAGTCGGTAGGAACCCGATCACCAAGTAAAAAAAAAGAAAAATTCGAGTCCAAAATGGGCTGGGAATGCTGCAACTGCAAAACCAACAACACGTCCTGGGAGGGCCTGTGCTGGCATTGCAAGATCCATACGAAGTGCAACGATTGCGGAGCGGGCACTTCGTCGCGTATGCCGACGGGTGCGAGTGCGGAGGTGGTCGACGATAGTGGTTGCCGTCGGCCGTCGGTTATTGGCGGCGACAGCGGAGGCACGGAGCGCACGTAGACCTGACGCGTACCACCGCTATGAGGGCTGAGAAACAGAGTGTCGGTTCCGGCGGGCATGAGCGACGTGCAGGAAAGAAGAGGCGGGAAGCAGGGAGTGAAAGAGGAAGGGGCGTATGCTCCCGGCTGTTCACCACCAGTCTGTGTAAACCGGAGGTTGGGGATCCAAAAGGGTCATCACTTTTAACAGTGCAGGAAGTCGCCACTGTGGTCCCTTTGCTGCTGGGACACGGCGTGGATAGGGATGAGGGCACTGTTGAAGAGCGATAAGGGTGGGCGGAATGTTTTGAGATGGGCTCTCTCGTCGGTGATCGGCATAATCGAGGTGGAAAAAAACCATGATTATGCAGCTTGGAATCTAATTATGTGAAGGGATGATGGCAGGAAAATCTCGAGCCATTGCCAACATTTTTTTTTGTTTTCGGGGAGGAAATAGGGCAATCATGATGGTACGTCAGGACATGGAAAGGGGTCGAACTCGAGAGTATTGCTATATATTTATTCTTGCATATCTTTACGTTGTGCAGCTAAATAAGCCTTTCACCGAGCCTCAGTGCATGTTCATAAATGCTGTGCTGTTTGCGTGTATGGCAGAGTCCGAGTGAGCCGTCAAGTTTGTTCTCATTCCCACGAGCGTGGTGAACAATGCACATGGAAGAGAACCCGGTACACCGAGGACACCTATGCAGAACCAATACCTGCACCGGCCTCCATACTCAGTAACTCTAGAGGCAATATGCGTTGGTAAGATATTGCTGATTTTCTCATCATGTGAACTCGTCCGTAACGAGCAGCTCGTTGGATGTTAGGAGAAGCATGCTTCGGAGATGAGATGTATAGATGCATCGCAACTCGGACGGTTGCTCACACAGCCGGACTTGCGTGATTGACTAAGGGCACAGAGAAGATGCTCTCAAATATTCTTCAAGAACTAGTATAAATAAACTGCCCCCCACTCTTCTCGAGTCTGTTTTTTTCTTCCCAGATATCCATCTCCCAGACATCCATCTCCCAACATCTCGCCGTTCTATCCTGACTCTCATCTTGTCTTCACGGGAACTCTATACACCTCTCCCTCATTCATATCACACGACAAAGATCGCTTCCAGCCAACAAAATACAGGTTTTCTTCCGAGCAAGGTCAGTTCGAAGACGCTTTGCCATATTATGTTCAAAATTCTGACTGAGTTACTGTAGGGGAATACCGCGGATCAACACAAATCCACCCAAGACTACAGTATCGCCAAGCTATTCCCAGCACAAGAACACGGTCACATAAGAAGAAGCTTCCAAAGAAGATGCAGGTTCCTGAAATCATTCTCGCCATGAGGCGTCTTAACATCAGCGAGCACGCCCCTGTTTAAGAAGAAGAAGAGCAAGACATGCATGATAGCAGCTGCGACATTGCTGACAGCCCCCGATCTCTTCTGGCCGAGGGGCTACGGAAGGAAAAAGAGAAGCCCATCACCACTAACCCTGGACCTACCCTTCCAAATGGTCAGATCAGGAAGCGAAAGCGAGACACCGTTGCTGTCACCGCACCCATTCCGGCCATGATTGGCCAAAATCACACGATGTCCATTATTGACAAGCTCGCCGAGGCGGAACCCAAAAAGCGACCGGGACAGAATCCGTTCACTGCCGTCATTCCAGTCTATGCCGTAGCCATTGTCACCAAAACCGACCCCAGGAAGCCCATGTTGGACAGCGAGGTTGGCATCAACGAACCTTCGGGTTCACAAAATCGCCTGCTGTCCGACTTGATCAGGACCCTGGACAGCGAGAATGTTCGAAGAACTCGGAACGGCTCAAAACATTGGCAGTGGCCCTCCCCTGAGCAGCAAGCAGAGGTGGACGCCGCAACATCTCTGCGAGACGTGCAGAAGAATCAGCAGAAGAGAAAACGGGGCTCGTCTTCGGCTTCAACGGAGCCCGAGGAGAAGAAGACCAAAATCACTCACACCGATGACTCGGAAAACAAACCGCACAACTGGTACAAGATTCCCGGCCAAATCTGGAAGACCACCACCGAATTCGTGACAAACACGGTCAACCACCTGCCCTTTCACACTTGCCCTGAGGAGAAACAGTGGCAGGAAGCAACGCGTACATGGCAAGAGGAGTCAACTAAGCAGCGCATGACCGTCCCCAGCACAATAAGGAACGCCGAGTGCCCCCAACACATACCTTGGCTGCCCGTGCGCCGCGATTAACCCTAGAAAGACATCACGATGGAGGACTCAGACGAAGCAACTCCCGAACCAACACACTACGAAAACGTCCTCAATTTTCTTTTCACCTCCGTCTACTCGCTGACGGGAGGGCGAGTTCGGAATGCGCAGCTTTTACTATGCCAAGACAGTACCGCGGAGAGTTGAAATAAACGATCTACCGCGACGGAAGGAAGGAAGGATCGGATCTCGTTGCCGCCCAACAGCAACTCTACAGTTCGACACTCACACCACTATGGGCCCAGATGGGGAAGGAAGCAGGACATGGGAAAGCAATAGGGCATTGAGAGTTTGGGCGACATCATCACTTTCCTACCAAAATCATGGCTCATTTCGGCAATCTTGGGATTTCGGTTAAGCTTGCGAGCCTTGGATGTTGGGAAAAGCCATTTGACGAGCGAAGTTTCGGTTCATGAGTTTTGGCTTTACATGAAGTGGTCATTTGGGCACTTTGCATTGGTTTACCAGCCGAAATGGCTTCAGCGATCAGTTGCAATATTTTATCGTATGGTGGCTTTGTATTCTTGCTCTTTGATCGGCTCAAGATGAGACTCAGTTCCCTGAAGCAGCAGCGGAGAGTAAGAGAGAGATGGTTTGTGATGGGAAATTTTGTCATCAGCACAGCATCTGGGAGGAGTTTGGATAGATATGGAAAAGGTTAGATGTGGAGGAGCTTGGATACCTATGGAGGATTTTGGATTTCGAACGACAAGGCACTTTGGAAAACGGAAATACCTCTATGAATTTTCAGATCGAACAATGAATCAAGTTTGAATCTGGAATCGCCAACACCGCGAAGTTTATCCTCCGCGATGACCAAGATTTTTGTGACATAAGCCTGAGGCAAAGCACCAACAATAATTCACGTTCCCACCATGCTGGAATGGCGTTGCATCTTTCAGTGTCAGGTAAACTCTCACCAGATGTCTCGAATATTTCGTGATTGCCTTAGAGCTGGTGATGAAAGTCAGAGAAGCTACCCGCTGGATAGCGGACAGGAACAGCGTCGATGCAAAATGTTGGTTGCAGGCAGGCGCTGCTGTGGGGCGGGAGGTTTGGGGCCGTAATTACGAGGTGTTACATATTACCGGATGCAGACAGAGGGGGAAAGAGCAATGCGGGACACTCCGGCATAACTCTGCATATAGATAACAACGGACATAAAAAGGCAAGATATCAGTAAATTGCATACGCCCGCATATCGATGATGTTATTCCTGCATCTTTTGAGGGGTTGTTGCAGCTTCAAAACTGGTAGGCGTTTACCGTGACTTTCACCTTTTCGCCATATGCAACTTCGGCGTGTATGAATTGTACCGCAGCGTTTTTAAGCCATCGCGAGATGCATTCCTGCACCGCCTCCTGTTGTTGCATAACTGCAGCCCAAATGGGCGTGTCCAACTCGGCAACATTGAAGCTCTTCCGGAATCTACTGCTCCAGCCACATTTCATATGTTCGAACACCTGGGAATGGAGCAGCAAACGATCAGCGTTCACAAACATCGAGAACATCAAGAATTCAAGATCATCCAGCCATGTTCAATCCAAAGACCACAAGTATTATGATTCAAACAAAAGGGTATTATGTACCAAAAAAGGCCCAAACAGATCACACCTAACTCCGAAGTCCTATCCATCCTACCCCCCATTGCTCATCACACCACACCTTTATGTCCCACTATCAATCTGATCAACAACCTTGATCTGACTCCACGCATCCCACTCCCTACACACCTGCTCCATCTTCGGCGGCATCCCGATCCCTCCCCATCGCCTCTGCACCTCCTCCGGCTGTGTCACGAAACTCGAAAAGAACCCCGCCGACGCATGCCACGCGATATGGCAATGGAACGCCCACACGCCCGGGTTCGTCGCGTCAAACTGCAGCACCAAGTGCCCCCAGGGTCTGACAATCTCGACGTCTCGTCGCACGGGGTTCGAAGGGCGGGTAATCGTTTTACCGTCCCAGTCGCCGGGGCCGGAGGAGAGGACGTAGAAGTTATACCCGTGGAGGTGCATTGGGTGTCTGGATTGCATCATAGTTAGCCATCGCTCGAAGCCGCTGAAGAAAAAGGAGAGAAGGAAGAAAAAATAGACTCACGTTCCAGGCCCATGATGATTAATAACCAGCCTAACCGTCTTGGCCGCCCCAAAATCCCTCATATTCCACACCTCCGGGAAACTCATATTCCCCTTAACCACCATGTCCAACGCCGGGTGATTATAATCCACTCTCGAACTCACGCCATCAAACTTAAACAGGAAAACATCCGACGCGTTCCTGTACGCCTCAATATTCATCTCCTTCGTCACCGCCGGATCTTCCTTGACGGGAATCGGATAAAGCGGCTCCCTCTTATCCAAATCGTCGCTCGCTCCACAATTCTTGTCCGGATCGCCCGCGTCTGCCCACGGCTGACTAGTCGGCGCTGTGTCCGGGTCTGCTTGGTCGTAGTAAACGGCCGCTAGAGCGAGAGGCTGCTGGGCGGCGGAGCACTTGGTCAGGTCGGAGCGCATCCAAAAGGCAGACTTGGGGTTACTGCCAGTGGCGTTGGCGGTAACCAGGMCGTCGGCACGCTGGCCGACGGCCAGGGAGATGGCCGTGACGTTSTAAGGCTTGACGGGGACGAAGTCGTTGGCGATGACGGTCATGGTGTGTCCGTCGATGGAGAAGCGCTGGACGCCGTCGGCGCCAGAGTTGACGAGCCGGAGGCGATGGGTCTTGCCGGTTTGGAACTTGAACTTGGAGATACCGGCTTTCAGGGTGCAGGGCGTTTTATCTCCGGAGGCGGCGGCGGCGTCGCAGTCAAAGTTCATTTTGCCGTTGATGAGGTTATTGTCGGAGGGCACGAGGGGCGAGCCGCCTGGGGCGAGCATGTCTTTGATCAGGTCGAAGTAAGGGCGGTGGTACCAGTCACTGAGCATGACGGGGCCGAGGTCGATGTCGTACTTGGCCTGGGTGGGGCCGTGGACGACGATGGGGCCGACGATGCCGCCGGCGTATTGCGCTGAGTAGTGGGCGTGATACCAGGATGTGCCGTAGAGACTCGCTTTGAACTCGTAGGTGTAACTTTTGCCGGGAGCAATGGGACATTGGGAGACACCGGGTGCGCCGTCATCCCATGGGGTACCTTGTTGGAGGAAACCGTGCCAGTGGATCGACGTGCCCTCCTCGGGAGAAGAAATGTTGTTGAAGACGTTGATGACAATCTTGTCACCCCAGTTCGCTTCGATCAGGGGGCCGGGAAAGGCGCCGTTGACTAGTAGGACATCCCGTTGGTATCCATCTGGTGCGATGACTCCTCGGCTGATGACAAAGTCGTACGTCCTCACTGCTCCTGTTATAGGACACTCGGTGTATTGGTTGTTGCCCCAGTCAGTTAGGTTTCCCCATGGATATTGCCCATCTGGTGTTAGATTGCCCAAGAAAAATGCTAGAAATGGAAAGAGAAACGTTCCCAGTCGTGATGAACTTGAACAAGATGACGTTAGTGGTCTTCTTCCTCATCAGGATTTTGTTAGAAAGGAGTGAAAACATACCCATTTGTCTTCTCTTGGACCAAGTTCGCGACAACACCTGTGAGTTTAAAGCTGGCCTCTACTATGGCACGTCCTATTACGCCCATGATGAAGATTAAAGGGAAGAAAAAAAGAAAAAACCCTTTGTCCACCCTTATAAGTACAACCGAGTTGTGGGAAGGAAGAGTATGGGTATGAGTGTCCAAGAAGGGCCGAGTATCCTCAACTACGAAGAATTACATCGTTACTACTTATACAAACCCCCTTGGGAGTCTACAACCGCAAGGGCCTACCGCTTTGGCGCCATGACACAATGATCACCACAGGCCTAGTCCATGGCTGTCCCGACAAAACGCCCCGTAATGTGACCAGCACACCGTGGATAGGAAATAATACGCAGGGTGGGTAGATCGCAGATGCAGTTTCGGTATCGACCCACTACCCAGATCGACATCTTCCGTACACATCATCCCTGAGGGTGATGATGACGGTCTGCCAAACGGAATCGTCAGGTACCGGCGGAGATCCAGCGTGGAAACTAAAATCTGATTTCCACCTCGGAGTAAAGATCACCAATTCCCTTAAGCCATGTCACATGGAGTTGGTGAGCTGTTCAGCTCAGCTGGACCAGCACACATAGTCCAGTCGGTGAGCACTAAGGCTAGCTTGTTTGCGGCATCGGATTTTGCTGGACGAAACTCTTGAGATTTCGGTCTGTTCACCGCCAGGGATAGAAATGGAGAGACACCTGGGTAAACCGAAAACAACAGATGGAGGTCCACCGCTAAAGTACCAGGTGGACAGGAGGTTGGCCAAAGCAGAGGTCCCCGAAGCTGTGACTCCGAGTCTGCGGGAGTCTGGGGTAAGTGCTAGCGTTGAGATCGCCGCCCCACAGCGGCTGAACGACTTGTAGATCGCCGCCAAGGGAACCGCGATCCAGCGACCTCAGGTGTTGAATTGTCGACGGTATGATTGGTACAGCTCCTTGTTTCCCATTTTCCTGAACCGCGAGATGGCAAGCACTCCGTGATCGCTTGAAGAATGTTAAAGATGATGAGAGGGGTGAAGCCACTGCTGGCCATGGCACTGAGCTATCAACTCGTAAAGTCTCCAGTGGTCGATCATGCAGTCAGCCTTCCTGAAAGTAAAGAGAGGATGCTAGGTACTGACGCCTAAGCAGCGTACCGCACAGGCTCGCACGGGCTTGATGTGATTCTGAGGTCGAAAGTGCATACATGTATGTATACCGTATAATCTCGCGCAACTCGTATTTCAGGACAGTCCGGCAACGCAGGGTTATAGCTCTGCCATTTGCTTCTACAGCCACGTACATACAGCCAAACGCAACTGGCAGACCTTTAACCCTACAGGATCCGCACGATTATGCCTGTCCTGGAATACGAGTTGCGCGAGATTATACGGTATTGTGATGCAAGGGAATCGTCGGAGGCTCAATCACAACTATGATCGCCGGTGCAGGATGCAAGGAACTGGTGAAACAGAACACAGCGCCAGAAAATGGAAAGGCTGTTGACGACCTTGAAAACCCCGAAGCATGGCTACGAATGCTGCCGAAACAATGGGAACTGTTCGGTCCAGGCCCGTCGGCCAAAACGAATGAACCAATGAAATGTGACTGGCTTTAGTCGATTAATGTTGACCTTACGCTTTATTCGAAGAGAGAGTCGCAATGTTGCTAGGTCGACAAGTCCAGAGCACAGCTAGATGTATGCAGATGCAACAACACCCAGAAACCGACCCCTTTAAGACGGTGGCATGTCTAGAGACTGGTATACCTATTCATCTCGGAACGGATCTCAGCCTCTCTTGATGGGCACTTATTGCGGTTTTCGAGCTACTGCTGTTGTCGAAATCCCGTACGGTGGCAATGATGGTTTCTCTCCAACATTTTCGCCGAGTTTGTCTCCCCATAGCCGAATTGACGACGCTCGGGTATCTGTTGGTTCACGGAACGAGATATTCTCAAGGGAGTGAGTGGTTGTTGCGTAAGATTGCAAGTGTGACGGATTTCTTGAGCCGCATGAAATTGTCTCGGACGGTAATAGGGTGGCTTGCAGGTATCGATTACCCGACCGTCTTCAACCATGGTGTGAGGTTCTTGAGCGCTTATCTCGTTTCGCATAAAATGACTGTTGTTGAACTCCTCGTCGACCAAAGTTGACATGCTATCCAGGATCGATGTTGTACCACAGCCGAAGAGCCTCATCATGCCGGTCGGCTTGCACAGCATGCCATGGGTAAGGCTGGCCTGTTTCCCATATAGGTTAGCAAACACCTGCTGAATGCAAGCGCAGACTTCCAAAGCACCCTTCCTGGCTTATAGCTCGTCAAAAGTTGTATCAAACAAAGGGCGACCCAAACTGCTCCACAAATGATCAGAAATTCTGTGAATTTTGAACAAACCCCCAAGACGCCGTATCCATAGTCGCTCTCGAGGGCGACCCTATTATTTACACATAAAGTACAGCAAATCGTGCCTCCTGCGTGGACGCTTAGTCGGAGCGGCGGGTCGGGTAGTAGGCGGGGCGGAAGGCCTGGGCGGCCATGATCATGGGCCTCCTCTGGGCGCGGTAGTAGGCCTCGGCGACGATGGGGGAGGAGTCGGAACGAATGACGCTGCCGATGGACATGAAGAAGCTGGAAGGACGGTGGTGTCAGTGGTAGGGTCTAGTAGAAAGTTCAGTGGTATCGAAGGGTTTCCTACCCGAAGGTCGCGCCAGAGCCGAGCATGTACTGGCCCAATGTTCTCATGATGCCGTTGGGGCCGGCACCATATCTGAAGATGTTGACGGTTCCTGGAGAGTTGCGCACGTCAGGACATGCCTGTAAGTCAATCGAAGCTCAGGGCGATGGGCATACCGAAGATGAAGCCAATGATGCAGCCGACAGCTGTAATTGCAAGAGGTTAGCGACCGGGATGCATAATATCAAGGAAGGGGAGACATACTACCGCCCATCATGGCACCCATCTTGACTGCGAAGATGGCATCATGTTAGCACGCTCCATGTTGTTTTTGTTATCGCAAACCCCTCTCGAGTTGTTGCCGCGGAGTCAGCCCATACACTTGTCAAAGTTGGAGGGCCCAACGGCACCGCCATGCTGAGGAGGAGGAGGCATCTTGGTAATTGGTGGATGGGATTGACGACAAAGCTAATTGCGGCCAAAGGAACTGCCAGAGAGCTATTGCGCTTGCGATCTCGAGAAGTGGGAGGAATTCCGCGATAGAGGTGGTTGCCGCGGGCAATTGCAAAAAGTGACGCACGGGGACGATCCTGGGGTTTGGACGACGACCCCACCCCATCAGCCTTGCCCGCCGGGAGGATTTGGTAAGTGCTACAGGGAACATTCCATGGTGATAAGGCTTGTGTAAAAGCTTGTCTCAGTTTGATCAAGCTTAAGCCTTCTGAGCCCCTAGAGAAGTGCCAAAGCCTTATACAAAGTCTTTCTCAATCATTTGTATCATATTCTGAGGGTTGGAACTGCTTTAGCCCATTTCCATGGCTATTGTTGTCGTACTGTTCTTGAAAGCTTAAACACTTGGCAGATGAAGCTCTAACAAAAAATGGTTTGAGCTCCAACCTCGACAGGCGGGGATCATGGAACCTCTTTCAAGCCTTTGGAACGTCCAGACGCTCGGGCCACCAACCTCGGCGTTGTCCGTCAGTGGAGACCAGTCCCTGGCCCGCGACATGCCATCGTCAACCCCATTCATATCCGGTTCCAATTCCCATTTACAGGCATTTCTCACGTGATAGGGAGTTCCTGCTGGAGTTAGTGACAGACTGACAGCCAGCGCAAGTTAAAACCTCGTGTCTCCCTCATTCCGTTGGTCCTTACTCTTTCCCGCTTGTTGAAAAGAAGGGATTGAAGCTCCTGAAAATTGCGCGTGCACCCGCATACATCATCTTGCCCCTGGCGGTTGTGGGCTACCGCAGTCACCACTTGCACATATCGCAGCCCCTTTCCGATACAAACACTGTATCGTATATACAGGGCACCGTAGCAGTGGCTGCCGCTGCTTCTTCAACTGGATGGTATCACAAGAACCAAGGGGCCGAACAAGACGAACCAAGAGGTGGGAGCAAGCTTATCATTCGAACGAAGCAATCGGAGGCCCCCTATCGCCTTGTGGTGAAGACCAACGACTCTGCAGTCTGTCCATCCAGACCTTTCATCTCAAGGCAAAGGACCGAAGCAAAGGGAACCTTGAAATTGCCTTTCTGTCACTTCCGCTCGTGCCTACCACTGCAGCCAGCGGCCACTGGTCAGCGGCACAGCGGCAGTGCCAGTCAAAGGCCCAATCGTGAGGAACGGGCGAGTCCTGTTTGGGATTTGGTGGGAAAGTTTAGTTGAGCCAGCTGCACGCATGGACCACTATGTGGTACCGGCGTACTTCATACCCCCTGCTCGCTAAGCGCTTCAGGTCACGGTTCGTTCCTCTCCAAAGGCAACGCCAGGACTCTGGAAACGTGAGTCGCCTCAAATTCTTGTTCAACCTCGTTGATTTCATATTATTGCCCGTCGCGTCTTGAAAGCCCTCGAAATCGCCGTCATCAACTTGCTATTACTAGGTATGCTGCTTCTCGCTTGCTCCTTACTTAGCACCAACATCACGATCGCCTCTCGACTCGGTGCCTGCCCCTCCACCAACAAGGGCGCGAAGTTACCAAGAGCAAGTGCGCACTCCTAACTCGACAGTCGTCGGCGGCCATTGTCCACTTGTCCAGAGTCCACCCGGAATCCCTGCGCCAAAGTGTTCGACGTCACGGCCAGATTACCGCCGCGTGCCAAGTAACATTAACTGACCCTTTTGCTTTCAACCCCTATAGTTGCCAACAACCCGTCCGAACTGGCCAGAACCCACCCGCCCCGCGCTCCGTTCAATTAGATAGTCTTTGTCGTTGCCGTCAATAGTGGTGCAGGTAGATACACAGGTCAGAAAGAGAAGAAAAAGAAGTCGCATGAGCTAGAGCCTGCACGGAGATCGCCAGCGACAAGCCAGTTCGAGCCCGCGCGCCTGCTCTCCCGCTCCCGCTTCCACGAAGTTTCCAGCAAAAACAGGACAGTTTGTTGCAACTTGCAAAAGGAACAATCTCAGAGTCCCAGCGTCGACGGCAGCGACTACACTAGCGACCAGCGACACCACTGCTCTTCCATCCCACCCACGGCCCGTATCCACTTCGCTCCATTCCCCCAGAGCCCCGTCCACGCCAGGTCTCAATGACGGCTGTCGCGAATCCCCCTAGCTTCGCAAATCTCAATCGGCCGGGATGGATTAATGGCGGCCAATCGCTAAACTCGATGAACCCCGACGACAATAGATTGAACATGTTCATGTCGCGAAAATCTCTGCAGCGATCAAACTCCTCGTCGTCGGTTTCGTCGACGGCGTCCTCCTCGTCCACCTCCACCGTGACCTCGACCGGCTCCGTCTCGACTGCGCCGACCAACGGCAGCCCCAACAGCACCAGCAGCAGCGGAAACGGAAACGGCAACCCCATGTCGGTCGGTGGAGACACCGCGCCTTGGTCGAACTCACAAGCTCTGCGCAAGAAACCGCAACCAAAAAACAACACCAACACCAACTCATGGACTAATGCCAGGCCAGAAGGAGCGTCCGACTTTTCACGCTCAGCAACAGGCCGCCCGCCCATGGCGAATGGCGTCAACGGCGCGCCTCCAACTATGCACCACCAACAACAGCAGCTATCATCACAACCCCAGCAGCAGCAACAACCGCAGTCCGCCATGTCGGCGCCGAACCAGATGATGTCACAAAACAATCTCTCGAGGCCCGGCGCCGACCACATGGCTCCCCAACGCCTGCCCGTGCTGTCGCTGCTGTCGCTCAATGGCACCTTCGAACGCAAGACGATCTCCGTCCCCTTTTACCCCGACATAATGAAAATCGGTCGACAGACGAATGCGAAAACCGTCCCCCTCCCTACCAACGGCTTCTTCGACAGTAAGGTGTTGTCGCGTCAACACGCCGAGATCTGGGCCAACCAAGACGGCAAGATATTTATCAAGGATGTCAAGTCGTCAAACGGCACCTTCGTCAACGGCAACCGCCTGTCGCCCGAAAATCGCGAGTCGGAACCCCACGAGCTCCAGTCCCAAGACCATCTCGAACTCGGTATCGATATTGTCAGTGAGGACCAAAAGACGGTAGTTCACCACAAGGTCGCCGCCAAAGTCGAGCATGCCGGATTCGTTACCCAAACAAATAACCTCTTGGATATGAACTTTGGCGATCTCGATCCTTCAAATGGCGGCATGATGATGCCCATGGGCGGCATGCCACCCTTCCGCGGTCGAGCTGGCAGCCAAGCATCTCTAGCAAGCAACGGGCGTATGATGCCTGGAAATATGGGTGGTCCGATACCCGGTATGACGCAGCAGAGGCAGTTTTGGTTGAACCCCGTCACGACTGAACATATTGTCAAAAAGCTTCAAGTAAGTACAAGTCTCTCTGTCGTAGTTACTGGTTCACCCGCTCACACTGCAAAAGACGGAAATGCGAAATGCCAAGCTGCAGCACCACGACCTTATCCGAACGGGTCAGTTCATCACCGCCTTGGTCACGAAAGACGACATCAAGAACCAAGACAAGCCCGATGGTATCGAGCCTCCTAAACCACATGTAAACGGCAACGTCCCCTTCAAGTCGGAAAATAGCAAGACCAGGTTCTCGGAGCCCCCTGCTCCTCCGCCATCACAGCCTCTCCCCGAGAAGCCAGATGTTGCCCGCGCTTCAGATGCACCTTCGCTAAAACGAGGAATCACCGAGCGGCCCAAATCACACCCTTTCCCCAAGGACGCGAACGTTAATCAGGTTGTGCAACTTACGGAGGCCTTGAACCTGGCGAAGAAGGAACTGGACAGCAACAGTGCTCGGGTGCGAGATCTGGAAAGGATGCTTAACGAGGAACGTGAAGCCAGGTTACAGGCGGAGGTTTTGATGCAAAAGATGGCAGTAAGCCAACAAGCAGTGACAAATGGCACAAGTGTGGCAGCTTTGACGAACGGCCACTCGGAACTGGAGAAGGCTTTTGAGCCACCGACGGAGCAGTCTCAGACGAACGACTCGAACGCGCTCGGCGGCGTCGAATCCGAAAAGAACCCCAAAGCGGAAACCAGCAACATCGAGGCCATGGCAGCTGCTTTCCAGGCTCGGATAGAGTCCATGACGACGGAGATGAAGGGGCTTAGGGAGCAGCTAGAAGCCTTCAGGAATAGGGCTGAGCATGCAGAGGCAGAGCGGGATGCTGACCGCAAGACCCTCAGTCAGTTGATCTTGCAAATACGCCAGCGGGATGAGAAGGAGCAGCAAGCCGCGGCGCGCAAGTCGCGCTCGTCCTCTCGTGGTAGATCTCGCCAGGGGAGGCAAGACAAGGAGGTTGAGCAGGCATTGCCCAAGGCTAATGGCGCTGCAGTGACTGGACCAACCCAGTCCGATGGTTCCTCCGAGGATCACGCTGAGGAGGTGCCCAGTCTGGCGCTGACGGACACTTTGAAACCGTCGTCCTCTTCTGCGCTAGTATACCCGCACCAGGATCGTGCGTTGATACAAGCCATGCCCTACGTATCCGTCCTTGGAGTCGTCTTCATCGGAATGGGTCTGATGGCTTACCTCAATGGGTGGCAGCCGCAGGCGAAGAACTAGGGCAGGCCGGTATCGACACTACCACATCCCACACATACAACTACGCACACCGTATCTTCAATCTCCTTTGTACAGTTTATAGGAACTTTTTATACCTGAAGACTACCTACTTCTCATCACATTTTTTGCACATGCACTTCCGTCGTCTTCGTCTTTTCTCAAACCATATGTATTATGCACAAAATGCGGCTTATCGAACCCAGGCGGTAGGGCTTTTGACAACAGAATCATCAGGAGTTTTTATGTGAAATGGCGGCGGGTCTAGCGTGGTTTTAAAACATAAGAGGCCTTTGACAGCATCTCGTTTCTTTTTCTCGTCAACCTTTTTTCCGACATTGCTTTACAAGAGCTCTACCTGTCGCTTTCACATCTCGCTCTCTACACGAGCAAGCTTTGTTTCCTTTTGCCTTCACGTTTTCTTCTTCTTCGGTCAAGTACTTCATCAAATCAACAACGGGCTGGGAACTGTTACGGATGCTTTCGGGGATGGTTGTTCTGTTAGTTTGCAGTCGGTTTGCGAGTAATGAAGCGCTAACTCCTTTTCAGCAAGTTTTACAGTTACAGTTGCAGTAGTAAAGCAGTATTGCGATCGCGGCTCGGGGAGGGTTGGGAGAGGGAGGGACTTGTATGGATGTATCACTACACCACAGAAATCGTTAGTAGACGCGGAGGAAAGGAGGGACATCCGGAGGGGAAAAGAAATAAATGAAGCGCAAAATATGGCTTTTCGTACATCATTTACTTGAGGTGATCATTGCGTCCACCAACACTTTTTGAGGTGGGTCGCGAGGTGGGTGACCTGGGTGACTGACCCAGCTGATAAGATAACGAGCGCTGTGTCTGAGCATTGACCAACAGCTGAGCATTGACCAACCTGACTTCACCCACCTGATCGGTAAGATGGGTGACCACCTACAACAGTCCACACCACTGGGATTCTGGGAATCACGCGGGAGGGAAAACATGGGAACCATCGACAGCGGACGATGACAATTGGTGTTACAGGTGAACAATCTACTCTACATGTTTGTCGAAGTTCAATGGTGGGAACACAATGACGTTCGCGTTCCCAGTAATTTTCATGTAACGACAGCGGATCTGTGCAACCACGAGATTCACTTGGCCATACATTCTTTACGGCTGAAACTTACTGAGCCCATCACGACAAAAACACACAGCAGACACTCGCACACTCATTATTCATCACCGAGTCCGAAAACATTTGAACGGCTTTTCACTGATTTGCGTCATCTTTCCTCAAATAATCAATAGTCCTGGAGTTCACCAAACAGATGCTAGGTTTTACAGCTTTGAGTGTCCCTGCACCTTCTTCCTCTTCCCGCCGACATACTTTGTTAGGTAACATACCGTAATTACATTACACCTCTCCACCAAGAGCGAGCTCCTGCCCGATATGCCCAAATCGCATCAACCACCCCAAAGGCCCAACCATCCTCTACCTTCTTTCCAAAATCAAATCACCATCATCACCCTCCACTTTCCCCTTCCCCAGACTACCTCCTGGCGAACCTACAATCTTTCGGAACGGCTACCTACCTACCTAGCTTGCGCGCTTCTTACCTGGACGTTCATGTCGCGTGTTCATCTCATATTCTCATCTGCCGCAAGACCGATAAAGTGAGCTGGACATTATTGCTTTTTTTGTGGGTTCGGCCTGATGAGCACGGATCCAAACCTTCCAGCATGTTGTGCGACGCACAAGGCAGCGAAAATGAAGCAGTTGATGGTTGTATTGAGTTGCTAGAAGGAGAAAGAATCTGTGGAGAGGTCTGGAGGGCTAAAATGCCAGGAAGAGAGGCCGTGCGTGGTGTGCCTGAATGGCACCCGTGCACGTGCTGGTGGTGACCGTGGTGGTGGTGGTGGTGCTGAGCAGTCTAGTCTGCTGGCGATGGTTGCCGCCAGACTTCCTCTTCTTGGCTGGGCGCCGCCACTTTTCCTTCTCCGGGGTGGGTGGGTGGTCTCGGGGGTGGGAGGGAGGCTTGCCTGGCCATGGGCAGGAAGGCGGCGCACCCAACTGAACTGGGTGAGGCTACCTCTCCATGGCTTGATCCCCATAGGATTTGCTCGCCGGCTTTCGTTGGGCCATGTTGAAGACCTTCTCGGTTTCGCTGCTTCGGATGGTGTCTGTGAACTGGCGGGTTTTCCTTCCCCGTATCTTGCACCGCATTTTCAAAGGCGGCGGATGGCCCGTCTCGGTCAGTGGCGACGGTGCCCTTGGAGAGCAGATGAAAAGAATGGTGCTGGTATCACGGATGCAGGTATGGTCGAAGAGAGATATATAAAGTCCGGGGAGCAAAGCCACCCTACCAAAGGGGAAGTCTTCGGTAAGCAATTAATTTCCTTGTCGCTTGCCCTCGAAGGGAATATTGCACTCAAATTTCTCAAGCTGTTGGACCGTGTGCATGTCCTTGAACAGGGTATATGACCGATGTGAAGTGATATGTGTTTCTGTTTTTATGGCTTTTCTACCCTGGGAGACAGGCCAAATAATGCAACAGCTTGTTGTATTTACGGCACGATATTGTTGACTGAGCTCCTTGAGCCACCCTGCCCTCCACCGTAATTTTTGAGGCAACGGACGGAGGATTGTGGAGCCATTGGTGGAAGAAGCCCATATCTGCGCTCGCATCTCCCACGAATGTGGTACGCACTAACACTCTACTGCTCTCCCTCAGATAGGTATCCTTAGCTGATGCGCGACTCATCCAAGTGTTTTGAAACCACATCATTCCTCCGAAAATCGGGGTACGTGGGCAAACTGCAGTGTTCGCTAGAACAGTTGTGGATGGCTCCTTCCGAAGGAGAAAAAGGAATCAAAATTGACAAGTTGGTGCCACTAGGTAGGTATGTTCAGGCCTCCTGCCCCTCTCCTCCACCCTATTCGGGCCTGGCCGCCTCGAATCTGTTCTTGATTTCCCGAATCATGAACATATGAAATAGCCACAACATTGTCTTTGTTGGGCTTCCCCGGAGGCATTCACGCTGGTCGTCCAGCAGCTGTCCGAGGGTGATTCCCCGACTCAGGCGGTCTGTAACCAGCCTTCTCGCCTGTTCGGCGAGGCTTGTGGTCGGATCCCAGTCTGCGAAGAAAGAACGTCAGCATCAATTGCGTGGAGTTTAGAGAGAAATAACAGAAGTCTGATGCTGGGGCTCGAAAGAACGTCAGGGTGATGTGGGTGAAGATTATGTCGTCCTTGCAAGGCGGGCTGGGCTTATGGGATTTTCCTTACCGCCATCAAAATTGATATACCTGAAGGAAGGGTCAGCTTGAGATCAACAACGCATAGTAAATAGTTGAGCCAAAGGTGATACTTACGGCATGGCTGGTCTTTTCGAGGTTGCTTTTCGAGGCTGCTTTTTCAGAAGTGATTGACTTCGTGGTTGGTGGTTGTGGAGGAGGACGTTATCGAATGTGTTATATATAGCGGGAAGAGGTTGGATGCCTTCGTAGGAGGATGGTGGGAAATGCGGAAGGAGAAAGCGAAGAATAGGGCGGGGCACTTGAGGTCAGTGAAGCGTCTAGGGCGGTAAGAATTGGCTGCCTGGCAGAAAAGCGTGGCGCGTTCTCTTCACCGGACAGGTCTTGATATCGGACCACCACGTGGCCCAGGTTGATGGACGTCCGTAATGGAAAGTACGCGTGAAAGCTATACACAGCATTCCTGTGTATGTGAAAATCCGTTGCAGACACTCACGTACTGAATAACATCCATACTACTAGCAAACTCCTGAGTAACCTCCTTCTGGTCCTGATTGCCAGAGGGTCAAAAATCTGCACTATAGAACGAGAATCATGTTAACATCCCGCGAAATGACCAGAGAAAAAAACACCAGGAAGAAAACACCATCTCAACACCAAGTGTTTGGTGGATAGGTACAACGAGAAACGCCGGGTCTTTCCCTCCCAACATCGCACGGCCTATTGGATGCCCATGCAAATATGTGATGAACGGAAGAACTTGGCGTTTATGCCTGCTCGTTGTCGCTGTGTTCATCGTCATTGCCAGTGATGCCTAAGCGCCTCAGAATCTGAACCAGAATCATGCTATGGAACAAATAGATCATGGTTCCGGGCGGGCTGATCCGGACATAGGCACTCTGCTCGCACAGTAAGTCCCAGAGACTTACGCCTCTGCTCTGTCGGTCGGTAACCAGCTTCCTGACTTGTTCGAGGAGACTGGTATGTTGGTGGGGTAAGTACAGAAAAATATCGCTCGGTTTTTCTCTCCCAACATCGAACGGCTTTTTGGATGCCCGCTCATGCAAATTTGCTCATCAGTACAAGAACTTGGCGTCTATCCCTACTCGTCCTCGCCCTATTCAGCTTCATCGCCAGTTCCATGTCCGCCCAAGCATCTTAGAACTTGCACGAGAACCATGCTGTGGAAAAGATACATCATTGTTCCTGGCTCGGTGCCCTTTACGTAAGCACCCTGTTCGCAGAGTAAATCCCAGAGGCTTACGCCTCTGCTCTGCCGGTCGGCAACCAGCTCTCGCACTTGTTTCAGGAAGTCGGTATTTGGATCCCAATCTGTGAAGAAAAGACTTCAGAACCAACCGCATGGACATGGCTGAAGGCCGTTTCGCCTTGTGGCACCGAGATGGAAGCGTGGAGTTCACCTTACCGGAATCAAAGGAAATGTATCTGAGGGCAGCGTTAGCTTATAACCGAGAAGTGGCAAATGGTTGATCGGAATGGGTGGAATGCTTACGCCATGTTTGATGTTTTAAAATCTGTCTTCTTGTGAAGTGACAGAGATCTTTTGTCTGTGGTGGTGTGTGAGAATGGTGTTGAATGTCATATATATTGGAGGAGGAAGTCGGATCTCTATCCAGCAAACTTGTAGAAAAAGGCGACGGGGGGATTGGAAGACCAAAAAATAGCGCGGGGCCCTCGAAACAAGTGAAGGCATCCAGGACGGTAAGGTTTGCTTGCCTGGTAGAAAACCTTGGTGTTTTTTGCCTTCACTGCACGTTTCTTGACATTGGTACACCACGTGGCCCAGGTTTGCGGAGGTCCGTGATGGAAGGTCAAAACAGAAAGAAGGAGCAGAAACACAAGTCTGACCACAGGTCGGTCAGGCCTGGACAACATTCAAAGAGAGTACATGAAGCAGAAGACACAGTAACAAGGAGAAATAAGCCACAATAGAGCAGAGGATCAATGAGTGGTATATCAGAAGAGAGACTCTGACTAACCGGTAACGTCCATTATGTGTGTTCTAGTTGGATTCTGGAACCTTCTCCCCCATTTAAGAGCCTAGGCTACCTCTAGGGGCCATACTGAGGACGTGATCGCCATTGTTCGGGGGTCCCTACAAATACTGCAATAGTTGACCGACCGATGTCAAGTATCCCGGCGTCTCGAACTCAGTGATAACAACGCTGTGGAACAGCCAGACCAGACTGTACGGAGGGCTGCTCTCGCGAAGATTCTTTTGCTCTTTGAGGAGAACAGCGCGAGTCGCTCCGGCGTCTAGAGCTTTTTGGACCAGCTCAACGGCTTGGAAGGCAAGGGATCTCTTGGAGTCCCGATCTATGAAACATACTAGGGTCAGTATTTGGTTTACCATGTTGAGAACGAAGGGGGCAATAGCTGAGAACATCAAGGCATTTGCTTGGTGACAGTCATAGAGTAGGCTAAGACTGTGCTTGTATGGGGAAACTTGAGCAGTTTGGAAGACGGATGGAGTACTAACCACGGGCAAACTCGATGAAACTGAGGAAGTGCATCAGTATGATAGTCGAATGATCTCTCAACGACCAGCAGAGAGGAGGAGATTCGTTACTTACGCCATGTTGAAGCACTTTGTATTCTTTGTGCGTGAATGAAAAAGCGGAAAAAGCAGGTTGATTGAGAGAAAACCGTCGACAGGGAGATGTCTCGGTGAGGTTTTGAGGAGATGCAGAGGAAGATTATTATAGGAAAATGAACCAAAATAAATATGGTCGCAGGAAGCAACAAAAATACCACAACAGAACAAGCACCTTGGTCAACTTCACATTCACTCCCCTGATGGTTCCTTCCTCGTGAATGACTCGATGCTCTTCACTTGCACTTTCTATCCGATTATGTATGGGCTAGAGAACGTGGGACAAGATGGGTGAAGGCAAGTAGCCTGAGGATTTGTGTATGTGAAGCCTTCCATCCTTTAGCGGCCACGATTAGTTGAGGCGTTTGTCGTCTCTTGCCCACGCTCTCTTAATAACACCACCGCCAACTTCTTCCATCCCCTGACTGCCACCCCGATGATCCCAGTCAGCTCCAATGCCGCTGACCCTGCTGACGTATTCTGCAAGCCTGGCTTGGTCGTCCTCGAACCTTCACCTTCCGCGCATACCGTACATCTGTTCACGCGCGTTGCTTGGTTGCTGGGGTCCCGCCCAACTGCCCTGGCCATGACTCCCATCTGTCTCCCCGTGCCCCTTGCACCCTTTACATGGGCCAATTGGCGAGAGGCGAATGTGTCATGACAAGGCAATGGCTTGGCTGGTAATGTGGACTATATCGAAGTGATGAATGGGGAGAAGCCCAGAAATCCACCAGGCCTGGGGCCCTGGGATTCATGTACAGGAGGGGTGAGGCCGTCGCAACTACCCTATGCAGTAGCACCTGTGGTGCACCTGCTGTAACTTTGGCTGGCTTGCCTGACAGAATGCATGTTTTATCGATCGCCACAGGCTCAACCCCCCAATGCTGCCTGCGGTGGTCAAGGGACCTACATGTACAATGTATTGCTGCGTCACTAGAGGACACCCGACCTCTCTATCGTGTTTAGCATGTCAACGAAACCATCACAACCACCTGCATGGCGTGCGTATACCTCCACCCTTATCAAGTCCAGTCCAGTCCCGCTAACTATGCCCAGTCCCAGTTCCAAGCAAGACCCCTTTAGCCTTCGGCCGTCCACCCCCGCGCCGTGTCGTCAGAAGATGGTGCCCCTCGAGTCCGCGCCCGAGCCAACGACTCCCCAGACCCCCGCCGACGRCGGCGACATCAGTCGCCGCAAGTCCACCAAAGCGCGCATTCCCGGCGCCTCCCCTGCCTGCCTGGTGTTCATTTTCGGCTGGCATCTGGACCGCGAACTCGGGACCAATGAAGACGACGAAATGGAAGGCGGCGTCATCAGCTGCAGTGGTCTCGACACCGGCGATGTATGTAATGCCGCCATCCCGCAGGTTGTTTTTTCTGAGGATGGAGGGAACAGTGGGAAAAACTTTCTTCATCAGTTTCTCGTCGGCGATCTTGGCCCAGGATGCCCAAGCTCCAAAGTCCTTGCTGGCATCTTTCCGGACGAGGTCGACTAGTTCGATCCAATTATTGGCGGGGCTAGCACCTTCTTGTTTCGTTTGACTTCGGTATGCTGGTTGAACGCCATGGCTGCTCAGGATGCGAGAGTGTGAGGGATGTTCCTTGCTTTGAAGCGGCAGAGAAGAAGAAGCAACAACAGCAGCAGCAGAACCAACAGTACAGAGGCCAGCAAAGCCTCAAGTCAACAAGATGATGGTGATCATCCTGGTGGTTTTTCTTTGTTGCGATATCTTCCTATCTGACCGCATTTTTCCTCGCGGGGATGAGCCTTTTGGGGGAATACATGTAGTAGTACCTTGCAATGTGGTAACCGTTTCTCCGGCAGCCAAGCCTAAATATCGGATAACAAGTCGGGCAGCCAAGGCGAGACGTGCGGTCTCAGGTGGAGTGCGCCAGCCATCAGCGACGAGCCGAGCAACAGGCAGAAACTAAAAAATGGCAGAAGAGGTGGCCTTTTGTTCTGGTTGTCTGTTCTGGAGGTCGACATGCCAAACCTACCTAAGATGCGCTCCGGCTTCTTAAGCATGTGCCCGACATAGTATCCCCAGGGCCAACCGCCTTTCTACTCGACAAAAACCCTGCTGCTCATATGAACGTCACCAGTTTTGACGTGGGCGATCAGGGGAGTTCTTTACTCCGGTGCAAGCTTGAACTCACGAAAGAACTCGGCAAGCCTATTCTTCGGGAGGACCCACTCCAAGTACAGGACTTCGGCCTCAGGAGGGTTCCTCAACCGAAAAACCTGAACGTGCCGCGCAAAGGCATGGTAGGCTCGAGCACCCTCAGTACCTCGAAGGCTGTCGGGAGGAAGAGATCTGCCGAACAAATCGAAACTCTGGAGAGGAGCTGCTTGTTACCGTCAGGACGCTCATTGCAATGCCGAGGGTTGTTGTTTGTCTTGAGATGGTACCAAGGGATAGGACCATCGGGATCCGGGATGGATAAGCGCTTCTTGGTCCGGTACGCAAGCTCTCGGACGTTAAACTTCTCCCACGGGCTGACGTTAGTATCGTAAGGGAGGGTATACTTGACAACGTCCCAGATGGGGTTATCAAGTTGATCGAGAGCTTCGTCGTATGGGGATGGTCGCTCGACTGGTTGTAAGCCGTTACTTCGGACGTGTCTGACGGCAGACTTGAACAAATCCCTTAGAATATAGTGGTCGAGAGACCACGAAGGCGGGTATGGGGGAAGTGCCGCCTGCCTTGACTGCCGTGTGGTTCTCGTTGTTGATGTGGTGTCGGATTTGGCATCTAGAAGGGGAGGCAGTGCTTCAACTAAGGCCTAGAAGCGCTGCCTGTCGTTGTCCGAGACCGTCCGATACTATCTTACGGCAGGGTTGGCATAAAGGAAGTCTAACACGTAGCATAAGTCGCGTTAGACCGCGTAATTGGCTAAATCGAGCATAGTGTAAATCCGATTCGATGGATGCTGAAGGTAGGATTGGTTGGGGATAATGCGGATACGGGGCCGGGCCGCTCGGAGCGGGTCGGGGATCCGTGTGCAAAAAAAAACCAAAAAGGGTATAGTATAGTTATAAGTTCGAAACCTAATTATTGGGCACCACTTGTAAAATGCCAGGAATGTCACAGCGAAGGTGGACTTAATGTAATGATAATAACCATATAGATTAATAATTAAATAAGAATTTCAATTTGCCTTAAGAGCGAATCAGACTAATTGTCATGGCATGGCTGGATGACACTAAGCACAGGGCAATGGGGTGCCAGGCACAGGGCACCATGGCACATCAGATGGAATGAGGCTCATGTTCTTATCGATAAGACTTACGGATCGGGAAGGCGGCGACGAGTGGCAGTTCTGACTTATATGTCCAGAACCGTAATGCTCTCGTTTGACAGCTTCCCTTTCCTCCTTACACTTAATATTACTTTGATTTGTGGCTTCTAGTCTTGCAGTCATATCTCTCGTAGAATCACGCTTTCACAACAATGGTCAGTCCATTGGAAAGGAAGGTCTTTCTTAGTCAAGTTGGTGAGTGGCCTTGCAATGCGGCTAAAGTCCTTGATGAACTTCCGGTAGAAGTTGCAGAAACCCAGGAAGGCTTGAACCCCCTTCACAGTATTCGGTTGCTTCCAGTCCTTCACAGCCGCGATCTTCTTTGGGTCGACTGAAATACCTTCGGTGCTGATGATGAATCCCAGGAACTTGGTTTCCGTCACCCCAAACTCGCATTTCTTGATGTCCGCCTGCAGTCCGGCGCCCCTGAGTCTATCCAACACCTTGCGAACGTGGTCGTCATGCTCAGCGACGTTTTCCAAGTAGATAAGGATATCGTCAATGTAGACGCTGCAGAACACATCCAAGTAATCTACCAAAATGTTGTTAATAAACCTTTAGAAGGAGGACGGTCCTCTGGTCAAGCCGAACGGCAACACCTTATACTTGTAGGCCCCGTACCGGGTGCGGAAGGTTGTCAAATCCTCATGGTCTGGGTGCATTCTGATGTGGTGAAATGCTTGCCGGATATCAATTTTGGTAAAGATCTTTGCTTGTCCGATCCGAGCCAGGGTCTCGTCAATCAGCGGCAGGGGGTAGCGGTTCTTCTTCGATAGGGTGTTGAGCTTTCGATAATCCACGCAAAATCGGAGCCCTCCATTCGCTTTTGGTACAAACAGTACCGGCGCAGCCCAGGGTGCTGAACTTGCTTCAATGAATCCCTTGTGTAAGTTCTCAGTGATGTACTTCCGACATTCCTCCAGTTCTTCCAGCGTCATCTTGTATAGCGAGTTATAGCCTAGGTCGCCCAGAGATTTACCCTCCTCCAATAGGATCTGATGGTCCACCTTCTCGCGCCACTCTGGGAGCGTGTCGGAGTCGTACTTGCTAAAGACATCGATGTGATCGTGATATTTGGTTGGGAGCTTGTCCAGCACAAGGACGCAGTGCTCCTCGTCATCCATTGGCAACACCTGACCTTCCTTCAGACTGTCAATCAGCCCGTTGATCTCGTAGAGACTTGTGGATTCCACCTTGGCACCATGATCGATATAATGATCGAAGACCATGGCGTTGACAATGGCCATGTCTCTGGGGTGCTCTTTGGTCCAACCAAACATCTTCTTCAGCCGGTATGGTCCCTGTTCATCGGACAGTGGGTAGGCTGTGACTTGGCAATTTTCCCGTTTTGTCCTTCGCAACTCATGTTCCATCGAAGCCACCTCCGCATCTGATGCATGCTCGTACTTGATGCTGTCGAATAGCTCCCATTCCATTTGCCCGATTTCAGAGATGACCACCCTGCAGTTACGATGTTTTGCCGTATATAAGGCCTTCGGGCGCCAGTCTGCCAGTAGATCATCATTTGGGGATTCTGTTAGTCACACTGGGGGTCTGGAGGCCCTTTCCTGTTCCAACTCAGAGATGCGAGTCCACAACAGGCGCTCTGTGAGTGACGCGTTCCTGGGGCTGAACTCCACAGCTCCCACTCCCATATTTCTCTCGTCCTCCGCGTCCAACGCATTCATTGCATCCTCTCCAGCCTTCTTGCTATCGTCCAGCCCTGCCTCCTCGTTCCTCATCTCCTCTATAATCCTCTCAAACTCCTCCACCTCCTTGCCAACGTCTTCCTGACCAGCTTGGTGGCGAACTTGTGACAGTGCTCCATCGCTCCGGTGCTTGTCCTCCTTTGCCATCATTGCGTCATGGTGGGCCATATCCTTTTGGAAGTCTGGGTTCTGCAGTAACCTTGCTTGCTTCATCCAGAAGTCCCAGGTATTTGGTGCTGGGATTAAGGATTCTAGGAATTGAAGGATTCTGTCGTGACAGTTGACGAGTGTCTGGTGATGTTCTAGCCACATTCTTCTCACGATCATATCGCGGGTGAGTCCAGGCAAGACAATCATCCATTCGTTGAAGAATTTGTATCCCTGAATAAAGACGTGTCCTTTTATTGCTCGGTTGATAACGTCTGGCTTGGCCTGCCGGTAAGGTGTAACGTATCCGGGTTCGAAGTTGGTGTAAGACTCGAGCTGTAAACACTGCAATTTTTCTGCAAAGACGTCACTCACAATGAGGTATGCGTCTGCTCTTGTATCGATCAATGCCTTGTTGGTAGAAACTGACAATCCATTTTGAACTATATCACATCTGACTAGAAAAGAAGATCCCTTGCCCAGATAATCACTCAGTTGGAAAGGTTGGGTACCTGTAACACATATCAGCACTACCTTTTTGGATGTAGTTTCCTTTTTCTTGATGATCGATATCTCTCCAAGGAAGGAGGCTGATTGCC
Source organism: Neurospora pannonica FGSC 7221 (assembly GCA_009805235.1). Lineage (NCBI taxonomy): Eukaryota > Fungi > Ascomycota > Sordariomycetes > Sordariales > Sordariaceae > Neurospora > Neurospora pannonica. The sequence continues at coordinate 32,702 of RANY01000233.1, forward strand.
CTGGGGAGATTAGTTTTCCACGTCGTTGGCCGCAGACTCCTCCGTCGACTTCTCCGGACCCTCCGGCTCTGAATCCTCCAGATCCGACTCAGTAATCATGTCTCCCTCGGGAATGTCCGGGAGGCTGGCCAATATAGCATTGAGCTGAGTAGCCTTGTGCTTCTCGGCGGCCTTCTCAACACGCTGACAGTCAGGGCATTCCATCTGTCGATGGCCTTCCTTGCGGCAGATGAAGCATTTGCCCTCCGCCTGAAGTTTGCGAGACTCCTCAGCGCTCGGCTTCTTGTAGAAGAAAGAAGAGCCCGGCAGGCGATTCTTGACGGGAACGCCAGGGGTCTTGGCGCCAAGGGAGTCGCCATAACGGGCCTTCTTGCCGTAAGAGCTGCTGGCCGCATCGAGTTGATGGCTCTCGTCGATGGATTGAATGATGGTGCAGTACTGCTCGAACGTCTTGTCGGGGTCCAAGTAGGTTGCGGTTGTGGGCTCGCGGAGGCGGGTTGGGAGTTTGCGCTTCAGGGTCAGCTTCCAGTGGTTCTTGGGAACACCCACCTGTCCAGCCAGGCGAACGAATTTGACCTTGAAGTCTTGGAAACGGTTGGTAGTCCTCATGCTAAGCTTCTCGAACTCCATGTTAGCCTTTTCTACCGTGTTCTGATCCACGTAGGCTTCTTTCAGGTGGTCCAACAGTTCCGCGATAGTGTTCAGGCGGGGGGGATTGCTATCAAACTCATAAATGAAGAGAAGGACTGCTTCGGAAGCTTGACCTGCCAGCCGGCTGACAATGACTCCGAACGCGGCCTTCTCATTGGCAAAGTGGTCGGCGTTGACGTGCAGCATGTTGTAGATCTGGTACAGCCACATCTCAAAAGACACCTTGTCTTTACTCTTTTCTCCATGGAATAAGGGAATATCAGGCACCTTGGAAGACTTCTTGCCACGGGATCCAAACGAGAAAGACGAGGACTGGTCTGAACTAGGACGAAGGGAGTGATTTGACGGGGTGCGCGAAGGATAACGTTCATGACGCTTGTCGTCACCATCGCGCCATCCCGAGTCATATGGATCAGAATCACTTGACTGATCAGACTCATCATCAGAGGAGTCGGGGTCGCCAGCTCCTGCCACGCGACCCGAGTTACTATTACCTCCACCTCCACCTCCAGTATCACCTCCTTCGAGAATCTTATCTATCTAGGAACGTCGATGCGATCCGCCAGTGGCAGGAGTGTCACGATGACGATTGTCGAGAGGGGGCTGCTTGGACAAGGAGGGGACATCGTCGATGGCGTCGTAGATGTGGTGCTCCGGAGAGATCCTCACACGGCGCTTCCTGCTGGTAAGCTCGTCGGAGGTTGACTTGTTGAACTTCTTAGCAATGGTTGAGTCGTGGACTGGGTTGTCTTCTTCGGGTAGGTCTTCAACTGACGCGTGTAAGATCGTGGGAGTGCAGTCCTCAGCCAGCAACAACCTTTTAAGGTAACGGTTGCTCTTCTCCAGCTTTGCCACCATATCCTCCGCGTCTTGTTGGGCATGACGAGAGATATCAGCTTGTGCCTCAGCGGCCATCTTCTGGTTGCGGAGTTCGGCGATATCGGCCTTGAGGGCATCGAGCTGTCCCTCGTCGATGGTCTGTTGCTTGGCGGTATCGAGCTGGACGGCTAGGGCATTGACTTTACCCTTGAGCTGGGCAATCTCAGCTTGACTCGCCATCCTCTCAGCATCCAGGGTGCCCTGGTATAGCTTGTTGACCTTCTCGACTCGCTTGTCGTACTCGGCTGCCATTTCATCAAGAGAATTGTCGTAAGAGGTCAAGATACGCTTGACTTTCTCCCGTTCCTCTTGTAGACCCTCTTCAGCGTGGTGACAATCCTCCTCTGCGTCGGCCAGCTGCTTCTGTAAGTCTCTACCCTTGGATGCCTTGGTGGCTATGTCTCTCTCATCGTTGACATGAACAATTGTTGCCTCCTGCTCCTTTGTCTTCTGGATGAAGTAGGCAATAAAGGCATGCATCTTCTTGACCATTCCATCCACGTGCTTCATCATTTCAACCAGATCATTCATAGTAGAACAGAAGGTATGTAGTGAAAGGAAACGAGAGCGAATCTCGTTCCACATATTGGTAGGGTCTTAGTTGTAGGCTGACTCGAACTGAGCAGACGTCATCTTGCCATCCCATTTGCTGATTGCTGAGGAGCGCTTGCCGTCTTCAGTATGAGGCTAGAAATGGATGTATCCGAAACCAGCTCGAGTCTTCAAGGTATCCGCCATATAGTTGGCTCTCTTAACGACGTCACCCATCATCTCATCGAACGTAAGGGCGAAGCGACGAGTGGTCACGACTGGTTCCACATTGACGGTGTAACTGTCACGCATCTAGACAAGGGTGTAGCCAGAGAAATCTTCGGTACTGTCAATGTTTTTCTTTCCAGACGGGTCCGGGACGTAGCGGTACAGGTCGCGAGCGTCAATGGACACACGCTTGGCAGTGGAGATGCTAGCTGGGGCCYCATCTTGGATGTCGCGGATTAACTCTAAGCTGAAGCGCATCTTCTTGTGACGAATGGGTTGCAGCTCATCAAGCAGACCAGGCAGTCCGGTGATCTTCTCCTTGCCCTTGTGGTTCTTAGAGGGCAGGCGGCTAGGAGTACCTTGTTGAGCTACACGGTCGCGGAGTGCCGACAGGTCGCGAGGGGTCGAGTTCTTGGAACCCGGGGATTTGCGATTTTTGTCATGATCGGGAACAGATAGGATAGTGTCGAGGGGTGTGCGGCCAACCTCTTCCATAGGGGGTAGAGTAGGATAAGCAACAGCCAGTGAGGGCATGTCCTCGTCGCCAGAGATGTTGACGTCGTCATCTTCATGAAGGGTGTGGCTTTCCGCCGTCAGGCTGCCCTCAGGCCAGCTGCTAGGATTAGTCGCCATGTTGTTGTCGGGGGTCATTATAGATGCGATTCTCGTGTGGGAACGTAGAAGGTATGGGTCCCTGATCAGAATCTTCTTGTGTCGGGTGCGTGCCACGATTTCGGGTCGTGACTCGGGTTCTCGCCGTCTCGATAGTGGTTAGTCGAGGGGCTCGCGGGTTCTCGTCGCGATTGCGATGCGACTCCAGGGTTCGGGGGTTGTTTGGGATATTATAGTTACCGTCCCTGGTCGTATGATGTTGTTAACTTTAGTTTTATATGAGGGCACGCACAATCACGAGAGAAAGCCAGCTCAAGAAAGATCATAGCGCAAATCAAATACAAAACTAAAGTTAAAGAAAGAAAGAGGGAAAGTGCAAAGGTGAGCTGGCTGCACGAGAATAAGTATGTGCGCGCCAGACTCACTGTCGGTAGGTCCTTGGGTGATGCGAACCGCGGGAGCGGCACGCCTCCACGTGACCCAGCTGAACCGTGCAGCTTCTGGGAAGTCATGGCACTGGGCCATGACAACTGGAGGCAGGACAGTGTAACCATAGAAGCCAGTAAGACAAAAGACTAGAGGGCTCATGGACTATGAGGGCTCACGCCATGAGCCAGCGCCACACGGTGAGCCGAGCTCACAGATGAGCCAGATTCTCTAGGTGAGCCAGGACAACATCAAGAGTCTAAGGACACTCGGGTCCTAGTCTATAGCAGAGATATAAGAAGGCACCTAGAGAACCTGTCACGGCGGTGGAAGACCACTACACTAACCAGCCCGTGTCCCCACAAAAGGGTACAAGTAACCGAAGCTGGCAATTCGGTCGCTCAAGTGGTCTTATATAGTTGCGACGGATGACCAGGCCGTCACAGAACCTAGCTAGCGAGATAGTTCGACAGTAGTCAATAGACCATCGTCATCAGAGACACGTATAACAATACTTGTTGTGAACCTTTTCAGCTTCACCGAACTGCACCTGATAGTTTACTTCCTTCAGCTATCTTATTTAGGCAGATCAGACTGCCGTTCGTCACACCTTACTATTCTAATCGATACAAGTCTACGATATAGAATTAGTATATAGGTATTACAATAATAGGATGAAAAGTACGATGTAGAGTGCAGTATACAACGTAGAGCGTGGTATAAGCGCGGTGTATAATTCGTGGTATTATCACGGGCAAAAGGTAGAGTGTAGATATAGATATGTGTAATTGCACGAAGGAGAAAAGGAACAGTCGTAAGCTGTGCGCAGAGGACTGGCCTTAAGTAGGGTCCCAGCTATGTAGAGCTGGGAGGACTTGGCCAATCAGGCTGCAGCAGTCTCAGAAGCAGCTGCAGCCTGCACAAGTATGTGAATGTCACATAGTGGTGAGCTATGATGACAATCACGTACGACAGTCACAGAGGTCTAACCCTGTGACAGGTATGTAGGTGTGAGTAGTTGCGTAAGTAATCGGTGGTAGGCAGCGGCTTAGCAGTAGTAGCAGGAGCTGGCGGCATGTAGCGGAATATACGTGTACGTACTAGTCTAGTCCTAAATAAAAATAGTAGTCCGTACGTCCCGTCCGCCCGTCCGCCCAATTAAATCCTAGTGTCACAGGGTTAGCCTTGTGACGGTTCGTCGCATGTGATTGGCCTTATGCCATTCACGCGCGCTGTGCCAGCTTGCAGCCGCTTCTGAGACTGCTGCAAGCTGTCAGCTGACTGGCCAATGCGGCGCCCCATATCTGGGCGCCTACATAAGGCCAGTCTCTGGGCACAGCCTTGCGACTGTTCCCTTTCTCCTTCGTGCAATTACATATAATCACATCTACACCCACCCTTTGCCCGTGATACCTAGAACCCTTGCCTATACATTCTATCCGTAACCCACCCAGCCAGTACCTAGCTAGAACCTACGTACGATAGGCTGGGACCTAGCAAATTTAGGCCCCAATTTTATTTTAGCTAATTAGAACCTAGGGATCCGCCTGCAACTATTATTCTGAACTGAACGGTTTCTCTAAGGTGTACAGTTATTTTGAGAGATGGTATTTACTTACATTCAACCGTACTACGCAGATACCGTGATATACACCCCCAGATTACCAGCAATGCAATGCGTGCACCTAACCGACGAGTATGAGCGGTCGGTTGGCGGTAAAATATCCGGGTTACAGGTGAGAGAGACATGCATATACGACAGTCCGCCGTCGTAATTCAGCTTCAATAGGGCATCGACCTTCGTGACGCCTAGAGAAGCAGTGTCTTTCGGCTTCTGAGCGTTGCCGTGGATCGCGGTGTGGATGATTTCTGCGGTGGCCTTTTCGCGGCGGACCGCTTGTTTAGTCTCTTCCCGACCGATTTCGTTATCAATCTGCAGCATGTCCCAGGCATGCTCGTCCTAGGTTAGGAATTGAAGCCCCCGTACTAAGATAGGGCCGAGACCCTTGGGCTGCAAATTCGGATCAAAGTCGTTCAGAGTGTCTTTGTCCTCAATTTGCTCTTTGACCAAAGCGAGGTACTTGTTGGTTAGGGCCGCCACTTTGAGACCCAATCTTGGCCCGTGGGCTAAGTGGACGCGGTGTATCCGCATTGGCGGGATATCCGTTGAAGGGTATACGATTTGCCCGTTGGGCAAGGTAACTGAGGTGTTCATTCCCCGTGATAGGAAGAACACCTGGGATTGCTGGCAAGGGCGGCATGCCCGTTGATGGATAGACCACCTTGCTGTTGGGGCTCTGTGTTCGCGAGAGCTGCTGCTGCCGCTGTCGCCTTGACGGCTTCCCAGACACTGGTGGTGCTGGCCTAGATGTAGTGGAGTTCGGTCAATTGGATACCGTATGAGTATTGATTCCTTACTTATAGGAATTTGGATGAGAAGCGGGCAGCGAATAGACTAGAGGGCGGGTGCGAGGGAGCAAAGCGGCTGACCCGCTGGCACGGGGCCCTATTGAGGATAATCTGTGTCTCACGAGGAATCTTGCACATAATTCCAGTGGCAAGCACAAAGAAATGGCCAATCTCTGGAGGACGGCCTTGGCCAGAGCACAGAGATCTGGCAGGAGCAGCCGGAATGGATCCTACCCTCGCCCACCATCTAGGCCCAAGATGATTCCTCCATAGCCCGTTTTTTACTCGCATTGGAACATATTCTGCGAGAAATTGTTGAGCCTGCAGATCCGGAAACCAGAGCGCTGTTGGCCAAAATAGGAGATGTTCAGCCGAAGACAGTAGATGAAGTGGTCGTTCGGTATGCTGAAGACCTGACTAGAGACAGCTTCAAACAGACCGTCTCCGAATTATGCTGGTTGATCAAGATGGAGACCGTTCGCTTTTACTATTGTGCTAGAAGCTGGGCCGCTGCTAGAAGTCTGACTTGAAGCAGTAAGTTTCCTGGGATAAACGGAGATTCTCCAATGCGCCTTATACCGTCTCGGCCGATCTCACCTCGCCGAGGTCGATCCTGCCGATTTCAACGGCACCGCTGACAAGGAGTCGGAGCGCTTGGAGCGCATGTTTGAGCCGCGCTTGACCGACCGTCTCAATCTCTTCGAAAAGCGTCTCCTGGAGGATCAGGCCAAATTCCGCACCGTCGTCAACACTCGCCTGGCTCAGTTGGAAATTCAAGCCAACAGCGCCCAAGATGTGGAGGGACATCCTGTCTGAGCCCGAGAGAGACAGCGAATGGGAAGATGACGATGAGGATTACTTCTACGACAATCCCGAGGACGAGGATAAATTGGCGGAGATGGACAAAAAGGCGATTCGTTACATGCAAGATCTTATTCAAGTCATTAATCACTTGGAGCGTTACGAGCAGGGAAAAGAAGCAGCTCGGGATTAGAGGCTCACTCTTTCCGAGCGGCCATTTTTGACCCGGCATTGCCGGTGGATATTTACACGACTGCGCCTAATGGGAGAAGTGGAAAGTGATGGATTGACTTGCGAGAAGAAGGAATAGAAAGCGAAAGCTACGTCTGTAAGGTGCGTAGGAACATGTTATTGCAGGCTAGCATGATTACCAACATTCCCAAATTGACTGCATGGTTGTCATGCTCCGCCGCATGTATGCACACGCGAGACAATAATGGACAAGGAGTCAGACACTGTTGCCCGAGCGAGACGTGTTCCTTTCCAGTTACACATGGCTGCTCTTCCTCCGTTCCTAACAACAAACTGACATCCCCATAGACGCGTTAGACACCAGCAGTGCATGATCTCTACCTGGTACGCTGCCCAGGCCATCCTCGATCTGCCCGCTGATGCCACTGTCACTGAAATGCTGGCCGAAGTCGCGCCGTTGATCAGCGTTCAGACCAGTGAGTCCTCCTCCGTGGTCATCCAGGTTGTCTATGTCTAACTTCGACATACAATTCCCGTACTTATACAAGCCGATCCTTTGTTGAAGAACGTCTGGGACAGCGCGCTGTGTTAAGTATCCTTGACTCTAATATCTAGCCGTGAGTCAGGACATGGAAAGTTGCCGAATCGGGCTTAAGAGAAAATTTGGGAGTCAAACTAGTGAGACCGACGGCAACAATGTATTGATTGCTCAAGGGAACGGAAGAAAAAGATAAAGAAAAGCGATAGCTAGCCTAGAGGTAGCTAGATATTTGGCCCATGCATCCCACCCCTCCCCCCAGATACCCCTTTTACCCCCCTAGAGCAGCAAATCTTCAATTCTCATCATCGGAAACGCCGAAGCGATCCTCCCTTTCTCTGGTAAAAGCACGCAACTGTGCCTCGAGTTCTTCCACGATAGAGTCGTGAAAGAGTCATTTAAGAGATTGAGCAGGACTTCCTGCTCTTAAAACCGGTTGTTCGCTTAGTAGGTCCTGCCTAATTGCTCCGATCGCCAATCTGTGAGTGATAAGTCCTACCGCTTGGACTACCAAGGGTAGGTTGTGCTGAGTAGGTCTCAAAGCACGCAATTGCTCCTCGAGCTCTTTCACGATGCCTGGWGGTCTTGGCGACTAGCTCCTATTTCGAGCCTTTGGGCRACCAAGAACTGGGCTTGCGCGACCAAAGACATGTCATCCCTCCAGCGTGTAGAGAGGATAAAGATACAGGTCGTATTGGAGACGTGAAATTGACATTTCGGAAGACGCCGGACACTGTCTGTATCTGTACGAGGGACAGCTCGAAGATGGTGAACCGCTACTCGAAGGGTCTCGGGGTACGATGGAGTTGTCTGCTCGTGTTGAAGGTGCAACATGGTTGGAGCAAGGTGTACTGATGCCTTGAGGCGCTGCAAATTGTTACGGACGTTATCTAGCGTCCTAGTCTGAGGGTCATTGTACCTAGTACCATGACGAGGATTCTTTCTGACATGGATTGGATCGCCCTATTCTTGGTGATAGGGGAATCATAAGGGGGGGTCCTCACCCCCGCGCCCAAACAGTCTCTCCTCGCCCTGCTGCAGGAGTTCGCTGGCGACAAAGATATCAGCACCTCTCCTCCTGGTGGCCCTCAGGCGCCAGGGTCGAGGGGAATAAAACGGTGAGATAGAGGCAGGAGGGGTTGGCGTCGGCGAAGGGGGTGAAGGGAACGGGGTAGATGTGCGTAGTCGATGCTTCCAGCACTTGGACAGGGCACAGACGCGAGGTTGGGAGAGGAGGGTAAGGAGACAGGTGTCAAGTCACCCCCACTCTCAAAAGACRCAAACCTGTCCCTGTTCCCAGCATCACCAGCAAGGTTGTCGGTCTGGCCAAATTTTTGGGATTCATACTTACAAGATTGGAGTTCATGAATTGCAAACTAGTCTTCATCTCGTTGGTGTTCTTAACCAGCCAGCCCAAAACTTCGGCAGACTTAGCGGCCGAGCTAGCGATGGCCTCCAAAGCTTCAACTTGGTGCACACGAAGGTTGTACTCTTTCTCTTGCGTCGTTTCGGTTTTGGCACCATTGCGAGGGAGGGTACTGAATTGGAGCTGGACAGCAGAAGAGGAGCTAGGGGTAGCTGGGAGAGAGGGTTGAGCATTGTTTTTCTCGAACGGCTACGCCTGCGAGCCCTATCGTGATGCCCGCAAGAAGTGCCAGCCGACTCCCGCCTGGGCTTGGACTGCCTACGTGCCAGGGTGTCCTACACCTGGCGGGCGGCGACCAAGAAGCCGGGGGCGGGGAAGCACGCGCGACCATCCTCGC
>RANY01000234.1:0-18306 GCA_009805235.1 Neurospora pannonica FGSC 7221
TGCTGCCTTCTTCGCGGGCTCGCGGCTCCGCCCGCCGTTCATCAACTGGCCCTCGCGCAACTTATTGATAGCGCGCACCGTATCGATAGCAGCATGCAGCGTCCTTCTCGCATTAAAGTTCTTCTTGACAGTCGGCAGCAAGTTAGCGCCCTTATCCGCCTCACCACCATCGGTACCGCGGGCCCAGCCGGCGACGAAGGGGTGCTGCAGCGCCTCGTGGGCGGTCATGCGCTTAGCCGGGTCGATGGTCAGACACCTGCGGATAAAGTCCTTGGCCGAATCGGACACGCCGCGCCAGTACTCGAGCGGGGTGAAGGAGTAGTCGGCGTTGAGGATGGCTTGCATCTCTTCGAAGTCGGAGTCGCGGTCGAAGGGGGTGTAGCCGCACAGCAGGAAGTAGGTGATCACTCCCAAGGCCCAGAGGTCGACGGGTTTGCCGTGGCCTGTCTTTTTGAAGATTTCCGGTGCCATGTAGCCTGGTGTGCCGCAGGTGGTGGTTAGGACGTGGAATTTCTCCTCGTCCATGATCCGGCTGAGACCAAAGTCGGCGATCAGCAGGTCGGCGTTGTCCTCGGGCGTGCGGAAGAGCAGGTTCTCGGGCTTGAGGTCGCGGTGCACGATGCCGTGGTCGTGCAGGTAGGCGACGGCGGACAGGGTGGCGCGGATGAGGTCGGCAGCGTCGGATTCGTAGTAGGAGCCTTTGCGGCAGATGCGGTCGAAGAGCTCGCCGCCGAGGGCGAGGTCGGTGACGAGGTAGAGGTTGTTCATGGTCTCGAAGTAGTCGACTAGGGTCAGGATGTTTTGGTGGCCCATGGACACCTTCTTGAGCACGGCGATTTCATTGCGAACCTGTAGTCTCGCTCGTTAGTATACAGTGACGGATTGCGCATCGCTTTGGTTGATGGAAGGGATGGCGGCGTACCATGTGTTCCCGGCCGGCCATCAGGCGCTTGTTAATCACCTTGGCCGCATAGTAGCGACCGGTGTCAATGTGTACGCATTCCTTGACGACCGAGTATGAACCGGCGCCCAAAGTCTTGCCAACTTTGTATCGGCACGGCTGCACTGCTGGTTGTTGACCGTTGGCGGCACTCATGGTCGCAAATATTGTAAAAGGGCTTTGTTCGCGAGCGTCCCGCAGGGGTGGGTCGATCAACGCTGGTGGCCGCAACGGCGTCGGGATCTGCTTGCTAGACTGTCGCAAGAAGGGCAAAGTCGACGTAGAGGTAGTTGTTCGGATGACTTTGTCGAACTGCCTGATGGCTGTAGGTACCGTAGTATCGGGAGGAAATCGAGAGGGAGAAGAGGCGCCCGTACTATATGCGGTCACCGATATATCGCTGTGGGATGTTGAAAGGTAGCAATCGGGCTGCCGTGGGCTGACCGTCGCTTTCGTTCGCCAGGTAGTTCGAGACAAGCTAGGTAGGTATGTAAGACAGGAGCCCTAGTAGGCAAATCAATCCAAGGCTCGAGGTGTGACACGAAGAGGCTGCTCGCCCCAGATTGTCCGTTCGTAAGTTTCTGTCACCGTAAGCCAACCGATCAGTCAGGATGATGAACCTAACGGGGGTTAGACCCCTCAATAATCAGTGGACGGGAAGGGGTTCAGTTAGACCTAGGCGGTACCTTTCACTTATCGATAGCGGTCGAATGCGTGGGCATGTGGAGGCCACACCGAGATTCGAGACGGGCTTGTCCCTTGTCTGGCTGCCTCGTCCTCGTGATTCACGTATGCCGGTCGCCTTGCGCTGTTTGACAAAGAATTGTATTTAACCAAGTGTGGCTCATAATCATAAAGAATCTTCGCTATATCTACAGATTTGTGCAATGTGTTGTTGTTACCAGATTGTCTCATGTCTCGGCAGTCAGCCGCCGCCGTAATGCCATTTCAGCTGCCCCGCAATTCTCCTTACATAGTGGGTATCTCCTGTGTCTTGGCACCGTCTGTCCAGGTCCCGTCCGGGGTCGTGGGCCGATCAACTTCTCCACTTTTTGAACAACAAGCTCCCGTCCCGCGCGGAGAGAGATCCGCAACACCAACCGGGCACGTTCTCCGGAGTTCCTCACATCAATCATCGGCCTTGGCCGGAGCTATGAGCTCAATCATGATGCATCCACAGGACCCCATCTATCGTTATTACCGTCCGCAAACCACATGGCCATCTCCCACCTTCCGCACAACCACTACCTGCACGGAACCCAGGTTGGCGAGAGGATACTGCGGAATCGCTATACCATATATGCAAAAAAAAAAAGACAAAGCATGGGTCTTAGCTCAGTTGGACAGCGGACGGCGCGTGGAAGCTGTGGGAATCATGCCAAAGACATTCCCTAGTCGCAGAAAGTCCGTGTTCACTTCCTCTTGTCGTGCTTGGGCTTCTTTCCCTTCTTGTCACCCCTATCCTTCTTCTCGGGCTTCTCCTCCTCATACACGGGCTCGGCCTTGCGCTTCTTGGTCTTGACACTGACAAGCGGGTTGGACTTTCCTTCCTTGGTAGCCTTGGCGACCCGCTTCTCGGCCTCCCTCCACTCGGCATCACCTCCATCGATCTCGTACTGATCCAGGGGAAGGGAGTCAATGAGCTCCCTCTGCTTGGCCCTGATGGCCTTCATGGCCTGGTCTCCACCCTCGGCAAGCTCGTCATCCAGGCTCTGGCCAAGGGGCACGAAGTTGTTCTCAATGATCTCGTCATCGTGCGCGGCAGAGGCGTCCTCGGTCGAGACGCCGATCTGCTGAGGCATCTCCTTGGCGATGGCACCCTCAACCAGCGAAGCAAGGTGCGTGCTGATCTTGCGCATGATCTTGATGAAAATGGCCAGAAGCTGAGAGGAAGGAAGAGTGAGCTCTCCGGCAATCGCATCAATCTCCTTGCGCTGGAGACCGATAGCCAACAGAATAGCCTGCTGAAGACCGCTGAGCTGGAGGTTCGACCTGATGCGGCCCTCGAAGAAAAGCTGCGCAATGCTCGGGATGAGATCGAGGACGACATGGTAATCGAGGAGGCCATTGGCATAACTCTCAAGGCGCTTATGGTCGAAGGGCGTCAAGAGCTTGTCCAACTCCGCCTTCTCCAGCGGTGTAGGCTCGTTGGAGAGGTCCAGCTTGGCGCCGGCACTGGCAGACTCCTCGATGGTCAACGCCAAGATGGCCGGGAACTCGCGGAACTTGTAAGACAAAAGGGAGAGGAAACGGCGGTGGAAGTCGTTGGCGAAAGCGCCCAGCCAGCTGGGGTCGGTGCCATCTCCAAGAGGGCGCAACATAACGCAAGTGTGCTCGCCGGTCAAGTCGTTAGGAGTTTGCCTCAAGTACACTGGCGCGAACGAAGCACGCTTCCAGAACTTGTGGAGCAGCTGGGTAAGACCATAACTGACACCGATATACTCGAGGGGCTCAGGGCGACGCTCGGCCAGCTTGGCGAAAAGCGGCGGGAGCTCGTTCATGTCGCGAACCTTGATATCGTCAAAGAGACTGGCATTCGCGAGCTCAGCATCCGTCACACGGGGAGCGCTCTTGGGTACGACAGTGCCAGCTTCCTCGGAAAGGTTGGCAAACTTGCCCTCGTAGTAATCAACGAGCAGCTGAAGCGCCCTCGAGCCGTAGCCCATGGACACGTAGTCAGGGTTGGTCGCGATTCTAACAACACGAGCACCAGAAAGCGAGGCGAACTCATCGTCCTGGAACTGCTGGCTCACAAGCCAGGGGATCAAGTCACCAGCGGGCTGCGAGCCTCTGCTGAGACTGTTAAGGATGCTCTGCTTGCTGATCTTACCCTCAAGGGAGACCTGAATAACACACAACGGCTCAGGGAGTCTGCCCTCGACGATAGGAGCAGTAAGGACGAAGAGCTCGTGAGCCGGAGCATCACTCATAAGCTGCAAATCGTTGGGCGAGTTCTTGTAGTGACTGGCGACGTAAAGCGCAACCATCTGCTGCAGGAACTTCTCGGAAACGGGGTGGAAGGAGAAGAGGGTGTCGCGGTTGACGTGGAGCAACTCGCACTGAGAGGGATCAGGGCATCCCTGAGTGTTAAGCTTGGACCTGGGCAGCGTGGCGTCCAAGCAGAGGAGAGTGTTCAACCACTTCTCGACCGGATCTCCCTGGGCGTAACGGATGGGCTCAGAAAGAGTGATCTCCTTGAGCGACCGACCACCAGTGAACACGGTCTCTGTGTCCTTAGCCGCCTTGCCACTGGTCCTGTCGACCTCAACGGCGTCCTTAACACCGGCGCCAGTCCTAGACTGCTCCCTAAGCTGCTTGATAAGCTTGAGGGAGAGCGAGCGGCCGGTACCTTCATAACCGCTGATGGTGGAGGCCATGAAAACGAGGTAGGGGCCCATGAGCTTCTTGACCAGGGGCAGAGGAATAGCAGCAGCTTCATCGATGACGAGCAGTTCAGCCTGGCCAAGAACATGGGCATCCTGGGGGCGGATATACTGGATGGTCTGACGGTGGTTTCTGTGGATGTTGACTCTAACGATGGCCTTGTTGAACTCGGGGTTCGTCGACTGGATGATGGAGTAGTCGGCATGGTCCTTGTAGTCCAAAGCGTCGAATCCCTTGAAAACAAACTCGAACAATGTCTTCAAGTTTTCTGGCGAAGGAGACGTGATGAAGATGTTGCTATAACCGTAAGCGACGGCGGCCGCAATAGCGACACCCATAGCAGCGGATTTACCACGACCACGAGCCGCAGTCAGCGTAACTGTGTTGCGCAGAGTCTTCTCCGCAATAGCATCGACGAAGGTGAGCAGGGCCTTGGCCTGGTCAGTCGTACGGGCCAGCTGGACGAGCGAGCCAATGGGCTGGGTATCCGCAAGCGACTCCTTGATCTTGTCCAACTCCTTCTTTGCCGGGTTGACCTCCTCGTCGTCGGTGGGGCGTGGTAGCGCCTTAACAGCCTTGCCGCCCGAAATGGGGAGAACGTTGAGCTCGTCGTCGACAACCAAGCAGGACTCGCAGCTGCCGAGGGAAAGGATAAAACGCTCGTTGAATCTCGCAACAACGTCGTCGTGGGCTTCGGTTCGGTATCTCGAGTGTACGTCCATAGAAAGGGTGTAAAGCTGCTTCAAGCTGTTCATGCCCTTCAAGAGCAGAATAACTAAGCCGCCACCTTCGACAGTTTCGATCGTGCGGGCTAGGATATTGGGCGTCATGGCCTCGAAATCTTGCAGAATGCACATGCCGTAGGTGTTACCGAGAATCTTTTCGGTTTCCTTGTAGTAAACATATCGGATATCGTTGAGGGAGATGAAGAGTTCGAAAGGGTCCTCGGAGTTGGCCTCGCGAACGCCACGCTTGATTTCCTTCTTGATCTTGTTTTCGCGCTTCTTGCGATGACTTGTGAATCCGAGAAGCTTGCTCTTGTATGCCCAGAGAACGGACTTGTTGTGCTTCATGTTCGCATTGGAGAGGATGTAATAAACTGGAAAGCTGGACGTCAGCCATCACCGGTAGCTAGCTTATCGGGGGAAGGCAGTCGCGGTCGAGGATAAAAGGGTATTGGGACGAGTCGACATACGGTGGACAATGGCCTCCTTGGAGTGGTCGCCGACAACGACGAAGAAGCTACGCTTCTTCTCCTGCATGCCATTGCGAATGAGCGCAGGAATGCGCGAATCACTGTAAGAAAAGAAAACAATTGATTAGCCCCGAGACAAAACGACGGCATTGCTGAAGACATTAAAAGACGGGAGACTGGAAACTTACATGACTTTTTGTGACATGGTGAAGACTGGTGGCAGATCCGGACTGTCACGCTTGTCGAGAGGAGGAGCAAGAGAGACCCAGTTCCAACTCGAGACGGACTCGGGGCAGAAAGCAGCGACCAGACAGTCGAGACGGCTGGCCATCAAGGGCCCAAAAAAATTATGCCCACCGAATTATTCTGCCGGGCGGTAAGCCTATCTCAGCTGCCAGCCTTACCGCTTTCGGTCAAGCGTCCTGCGGCTCTGGCAGGGACAAGGGCACCATAAGGGCGACGCACGAACCACATACGTCAGGTACGGGGTCGAGGTGACAGAGAAGTGATAACCGATAAGAAGCATTGGCTCGGCTTCCAGGTCTCATCTTCTACCTCTACTTGGACTTTATCAGAGAGAACAGGTTAAACTTCTTTCTCACCTTGAGAACTTGGTTGATCTGTCAGTTATTCAGTTGAGTTTTGAAGCCCTGATATCCGTCCATTTCGACCACGCAACGCACCACTACACCGTCGTCATGACACTAGTAGTCTGACCCTCCGCCCTTCCTGGACTGTTTCTTGGAGCTGAGGAACTTTTTCTCCTTCAGTCGAATTTCCTTTGCAGTTTTCTTTCTGTAAGTGCCTCCAGTGTCAGAGTGAGCTGCATTATCAAATGAATTTTCAGGCGGGCCGAAGAAAACATACAGTGCCTCATATTTACGTGCTTTGTCAGGACTCGACTCTGCGGGGACCGTCTTCGCGTATAAATTCATGAGCTCGTCATACAACTTCTGGTGGTTCTCGGCTTGATTGGCACTCCTGCTGCGCTCGGTTTGTGCCTGTATAGTTATAGAGTCATTGCCCCTGGTATAGTACTTTGAGTCTCGAAGCCTGGCATGTAAAATCTTGGGAAGATGAGCTAGGAGTTTCGAGATGGGCCATGTCGTTGTTGCTTTTGTTTCTGTCCTACTCAGTGTTAACTTGGATGGAAAAGACCTGATAATATGGCAGCTAGCTGAAGGGTGGGGCGAACTTGTTTACATGCTGGCCTCCGGGGCCGCTGGAGCGTGAAAAGGAGGTCTCGCCTTGTGGAAGAGTACTTGGCTGGAATGACTTGTGCCACCTGCGTGCTTCGGCTAGCTCGTCCGGATCAAACCCAGCGTCAAATGCTTGATGTCGGGCCAGCCGCGTAGTCACCATCACTGGGTTTGGGTTCATGGCCCAAGCAGGGCGCATGCGGGCCATAGGCGAGAGGCTGGCAAGGAGCCTTGGAGGTATCCTGATGTTGTTCATTGCGTCAGGGCAGCTATCTGCATTCTACGACCTGAATGGACCACGCGTTTGCCGTATTAGCAGGCTCGATCGCGATAACTCCAAAATCCGACAAGCTTTGGGAATAACTCTATATCTGTCTCACTGGAGTTACAGGGTGATCTGGAAGATGTTCTCACCTCACATGCAAGCCGGTGTTAAGAGTGATCAGTCGGGTGTAAGTGGTGGTTTTATGGCAGCCCCAGGTGCAGTGGTTTGGCCCGGGCATGCAGCGGGCATGCAGCGGGCTGCCGGGGGCACTGCACTAAAAACACACGTTAACGGCAAGCCCCACCGTCCCCCACCATCACCGCAGTCCACAGTTGCTTTCGTCGAGAAATTTCTTTGGATCAGCCTTGCAGAAGCCCCACCCTCTCAGAGAAGCCAAGGGACAGTGTCCTCTCCCAGGCATTTTCAGCCCGTCGACCCGTACCGTCATTCAATCATCGGCTTCCCGTCTGCACCTCATCCACTCATCTTTATTTTGCAGATGCGCAGGTCTGGACTGCCTCCAAATACTGCTGCTAGTCTGCTACTCCTTATCAAAATCTGGCTTGGCCCGTGTCACATCTTTTATTTTGTCTACTCCTCTCATCGCTCCGTGTTGGCAGCTTCCACTTAACTTCAGCTTGAGCTCGGTCTTTGCGATTGAACACTCACCAACTTGGCAGTGTGGCTCTCATCCGACACGTCCAGATAAGACAAGTAAACCTGCCCTGGAAGAGAAGCTCCGTCCGCCGCTCTCCGCTTGTTCCTCCTCCGCTCCCTCCGCCCCGCAATTGGAGAACGCGATCGGTTTTGATTACCGTGACTTCTTTTCGCGGCCTTCTTCCACTTCCACTTCTGCAAACTCTTTTCTCCAACATCATTAATCTTTGACTTCAGTTGCAGCTCAGCGCAACTCTTCTTTTCCATTTTCCCAGCCACATTGCCCACCACGCGGGTGCAGCTCGCTACGAACTATTTACTTACCTCAAGTCCTCAACCTCGTCGCCCTTGCGGTGCTGCTCTCTCCAACAAAGTTCAACTCCACTAGCTCCTGTCTTCTCTCTCACTTCACTTCAGTTTGGTGATCTATGCGAAACCTCCAAACAGCGTTCCAAGGCCCAAACCAATTTGCTACATACCACCAGTTACAAGCTTGAACAACCTCCTCTGGCGACATTCAACTTCAGGAAACAAGACCTCCCGCGATCCCGCTACTCTAACCTTGAGTCTTGTCCCACATCGCTTCCACTTCTCACCATCCACGCAACAAGACTCCAGACTATTCTTCAACCCATCCTAATTCCACTTGATGCCTGGGCAGACGCCAGAAGTTGTGGCCTCTGCCGATCTAAGTCCCCTCTCGCCCAAGCCAATCGCCCTCCACAGCACCTCACCGACCCTGGTCCCAAGGCTACAAGACCACGCCGCCGCCATTGACGCTGTCGTGGAGGAACTAACCAATCAACTGACTCATCCGGCCCTTACATCTCAACCCTCATACACCTCGTACACCTCGTACACCTCGCCCACCATGCCAGAGCCGGTCCAAGAGTCTTCCGATGTGTCCGACACCATAGTAGTTGCCGGCGAGTATTCGGAAGATGATGACGACAGCCTTGATGCGTATGACGAGGATGGGCAGGATCAGGGCCAGGAGCAGGAACAGGACAACGAGCAGGGGGGCAAGCCGGAGACGGGCAGCGATGACTATGCGCACACCTTTGATTCGCCAACAGACCAAGGTGAAGGTGAGGCCGACGAGGCTCAGCCAGATGTATCAAAGGCTTCAGAAACTATGATGAATGATTCTTCCACGCCTGACCCTTCGAAGACTCAGCCTTCCACTGCACCTACTTCTGATCCTCCATCGTCTCCTCCAGCCAAAGTCACAAGTCAACCTCAGCCCCATTCTGAAGCCGACCAGCCCCCAGCCCAGACCAACGAATCGCTTCAGTCTCTAGATGCGCCATCTGATTCCGCTCCCACCGCCCCCTGGCAACATCTCCAAAGCTCAAATCCCGATCCTGTATCCGATGCCGCGCCCAACGGCAACTCTTCCATGGCCGAAGTGCCTCCCGCACCGGATTCCGGCGAGATCCAAATGCCAGATGCCCCTCCTCTTCCTGATGTCCAACCCTCTACTAAAGACTCTGCTGCCGCTTCAAATAGCCCGACCCCGGCAAATGAAGATGATGACACTGCCGTTGACATTCAGAAGCTCGTGGACAACATCACGGCGAGAGCTGCCGCTTCCCCCACCACGGCTTCTGCCACATCTGTAGCAGCTGCTTCATCCAAACCGCCTGCCATCCAAACTTTCCAAAACGGGCCAAGCACCTTGAATGTTTCCCATTCTGCTTCGCTTCCACCTAAACCTCAAGGTGGCCTACCTGCCATCCCACCTCAGGCCCATCACTTCCATCCCCGACCCCATAACTCTGTACATGCCCAAGGCTCCTCTCCCAGCATTGGACCTGGGACACCACGTACTGCGTACATGCCTACTGGTGGCTCCGGTATCGGCAATGAAGCCATCTCCTCTCTGCCTCCCATCCCACCCAATTCCTTCAACAATACCCAAACCCAACCCTACGCATCTGCGCATAACCCCCGACACATTCCGGGGCCTGGTAACTCTCACATAAGCAACATCTATGCGCCAGCAAGCGATCAAGACTACGAGAAGTTCCTTGCCGATGAGAGGCAATACACATTGGAGGCTAGATGGGAGCAACGATTCCCTGAAGGCTCGCGTATCTTTATTGGTAAGTGCAACAGTCGCTTGTCCTGTTTGGTGACACGTACTAACTCGTAACATAGGTAACTTGTCATGTGAGAGAGTCTCGAAACGTGAAGTCTTCGATGTCTTTAGCAAGTTCGGACGCCTCGCACAGATCTCTTTGAAAAATGCATATGGCTTCGTGCAATATCATACCATCGAGGAAGGTCTTAACGCTATTCGCGGCTGCCGTGACATCGAGCTCGGTGGGCGTGCAATCAGTAAGTAGATTTTACTCCCAGCAGTTGCTGCCATTAAACTTCAGGCCTAAAATCCCATCTCTTTTGCTGTATGGGGTCTAGTGGCTTGGGTGAAGTTGAATGCCAGCTAACCGTTCTGAAGACTTGGAGATATCCAAGAAACAGGATAGAACTCGGAAAGAACACCCTGAGCGCGACCGTGAACGTGAGCGCGAGCGGTCGCCTGACCGCCGCTTGCCACGTGATAGCCGTATAAGAGACCGCTATGAGGCGAGGGATCTGGGCTGGCGTAGAGATGACTACCGCTCGGGTCCTGGGCGCTCACCTTCTCCTCGCCGAGGAAGCCGAGACGGCCGATATGCTAGGGATTCCAGAGACCGCAATTTTGGCCCTGGATATGACAGCCGCCGATCCAGATCGCCGCCACCAGTCCGCTACTATGACAACGGCTATCGACGCAGAGACGACAGCCCGCATCGGCGCGTACCATCTAGCGAAGAGCTTGACATGCCTTTCCGCTATGGAGACGATGTTCCAGACGTTCAGCTTGTCCTACTCGGAGACGTACATAAGGAGTTCGTCTCGTGGGTTCAGAGTGTCTTCCATACACATGGGCTGAGAACAAATGTCATTTATGCGAATCCGCGCTTTCCCCGGGGGCCGCTGATACAACGTCAGATGGTGGAGGGTGTGCATGCGGTCAGTTTCCTTGACCCAAATTCGCCCGGCAAACAACAGCTCGACATTCGGGTATTTACTCGGACCGCCACCAGCATCAACTTCGACGATTATAAGGTAACGCCGCATCAGGCTGCTGCGTTGGTGGTTGACAAGAAGCGCATTCAGCCGCCGCAGCCGCAACCGGCTTATCCAGTCAACAATTATGGCCACGGGTACCGCCCAGAGGTCCCGCCTCCCGTCAGCTACCCATACCAACAGCAACACTACGCCATGCCTCCCGCTCCGGCACCTCAAATACAGCCGCCTGCCCCAGCGCAAGATATCTCGAGCGTGGTTGGTCAACTCAACAACGAATCCCTCAGCGCGCTCCTGGCCACTTTGACACAGTCTCAAAGTGCGGCTCAACAACCGCCTCATCCAGCCATGCCCTACGGCGCGGTGCCGGCTCCTGCAGCTCCCCAAGCACCCCAGATCGACATCAACGCTTTGCTTGGAAACCTGAGGAGCGCCGCCAACCCGGGAGCTCCGAGCTACGGGGAGGCCCCAGCGTACGGGGTTGTCGGCTCTGCACCACCAGTCCCGACGGGCTACGATGCCCAACAAGCGCAGAAGCTTCTTGACCAGCTCAGGCGCATTGCTCCGTAGGGCTGTGATGCTAATTATGATGCTGTTTCGAGGATGCGAGTTATTGCCTTCTGCTTCCTCAGAGACTCGAAGAATGGCGATAAACCTTGATATCAGTTTCGGGTCATTTTAAAAAGGGAAAAGGCTACCTTCTGGTTGTATGGCCTCTGGCTCCATCGCAGTATTTCTTTCTGGGATGAATAAAGACGGGGATGGGACCGTGTTTGCCACGAATGGATAATAGAACAAAATGATTTGCTTCTTGTATGCATGTATGTGTTGTGTCTTGCAAAACCGTTATCATGGATATGAATGAGCACCCTGTAGCGTTTCTTCAGACGGTCAGTTGGTCGATTGGTTGGTCTACCTGGATATTCTTGAACAAACATATTGCATTAAACCAGCGGAAAACTTCTTTTTTCCTCCCCTTTTTCCTGGGTGTCATGGAAAGCGGAATAGGAGGTAAGCGGGAAAAGAGGAAAGAAAAATATAGTTAGGGCAAGGAAGCGAAAATAGATTTACACCATGCTATGATACAATTTCGAAGTTGTTGAAACTATACTTGCTGACACCGCTTGGTGAGATGATGTCTCATGGGTGAGTGTGTCTTGTGACTATGCTGCTTACCTCGCCGCGACGATGTTGTTGATCAGGTATAAGTGATGATGGTTATCGTCGTCGTCGTCGTCCTCCTCCTCCTCGCCTGAGGTTACCTTCCTCGCATAACTAGTAGATGCGAAGCCCATAACATGAACATGGACATGGACATGGACATGGACATAAACTGGGAAATAAACAGTTTTGGTTATATGTACGTCCTGGTAACATGACTTTTTCGCTATCTAGAGGTATCTACAGTAGCATTCAGCAACATTCATAATTCTCACACGATACGATGACATTCTCCTCCCCGTTGTTTTCCTGACTTTCTCCTCCTTTTTTCGTTTTTGGCCCGTATCCTTATGTTCCCTTGTTCTTCCCGCATGTTCCCCATATTCTCCCCGGTGCTGTCTTATCCCCATGTACACTCACTAACAAGTTCAATAATTTTAATGTCTCTTTATCTCTAGACTTTGTTTGTATTGTAAGAAGGGCGGGATGACAGAAGAGCGTAGGTTGGTGTACAGATGAGTGAGCTAGGTAGAGGAGAGGAGAGAAAGCTTAAGCGACGGGCTAATGGTCCGAGGACCGGGTGGGTCAAGATACAGACAGCGTTGGGCGCGTGAATAGGAGAAAGTAGAAAGAGGTAGGTATCAAATGCAAATTGTAAATTTCTCTGTCTCTCTCTGTCTCTCTGTTCTCTCTCTCGCTTGTCTCTCTCTCTCTCTCGCGCGCGATCAGGGATATCAATCAATCAACAAACCAACCAACCAAGCACAAGCATTGTGTGCCGACTCCTCCTCTTCCTGAAAATAACATGTGATGAAAAGAAGAAGAAAACGAAGAGGGAGAATCCCCGTCTTTGGATAAACCAAAAGATGAACCAACATATGTCCAGCTTAGCACATACAGCCTTTGAGACAAACGGCCAGCCAACCCGACCCGATCCCAACCCAATCTAACCCGACCGTAGACCCGATTCACACACTCCCGACAGCCCGGACAGACAGTAGACAGAATACAAGAAAAAGTGCTTTCATACTTGCTTTCCTTTTTCCTTTGGTGATCCTCTCACTACCCATCCTCCGTGTTCCCATTGTCGTTTCCCCCCTTACTGTTTCGTCCCCATATATTGATCAAGCTTCAACCAACCTCCATTAATGATCGTCTTTCTGCTCCCAATTCTCCTCTCACTTCTGCTCAAAACTCTCCGGGCTCATCATCCCCATAGCCCCGGCATCATCTTTATCCGTGATGCTTGCATTCGTCTGGCTATTGACGCTGCCCATTCTTTCCATAGGCGGAGCAACCAACCCGCCAGCTCCTCCAGTGGCGCCCGTGCCGTTAACCATGTTGTGACCGGTCTTGGCCTTCTTGGAGGGTGTACCACCCGCCGCCGCCCCGGCCTTCTCCGGCGAGGCATTGGCGCCCGCCATGGCCTCCTTCTTCCTCTTCTTCGCTGCGGCGATTTGCTCTCTGAGCGGGCGCTTTGCGGGCGCGGTGATCTTGCCGCTGGCGGCCAGACGGGGACGGGGCTTCCTTTGCTTGACGGGCAGGTCTTCGTCTTCCACGAGTGGCTGATCGTTGTTGGCGTGCAGCTTGGCGAGGAAGAAGTTCTTAACCAGGCCGATTTCTTCTTGGATGCTTTCCTTGGTGACCGGGTCGGCAGGCGGGAGCTGCTCGAACAGGTCGGTTGTTGCTTGGCCGGTTGTTGAGGCCTGCATTTGGTATTGATTTCTGACCCTCGATTGCAGTAGGTGTAGGGGCACCGAAAGCATCTCGAGACCTAGCTCGCGGTCGAGACCGAGGGCCTTGAAGCCGAAGAAATCATCGCCGAGTTCCTCTGCGAAGTCGCCTCCCACGAACTGCTCGCTGCCGTCTTCGAACGATCCGGATCCGTCACCATTATTGTCGGTCAGTGCCGGCCGAAGTAGGTCGGCAAGATGCGCCTTCATCCGATCGTGTATTTGGGTAAGCTTGTTGCCCAGGCGGTCGATATCGTCCTTGGCGTAGGCCTGTAGCGCGTCCAGTTCGATGCCGCTCTCGCTCAAGGTGTGCAAGAGGACCTCCTCGTTCGTGAATCTTGGCACGTATTTTACCCCCCTTTCCTTCCATGCAGGCGGCGCCTCCTTCCACTCAGCTTCACGGTATACGTTGTATGACCGGACGATCTTCTGAAAGTAGTCGCCGGCAATGTCGGTTATCGTATCCAGGGCGGAGGGCTGCAGTTCCTCAAAGCCCGCATGGTAGAAAATCTTGGCAACGGATCGTTGTAATGCCGCCCTGCACACCTCGGGGGCCATGACGGGACCTTCGCCGGCGAGAAAGGTGGGCTCGATATCGGCTTCCACCATCGGCTCCGGGTTATATTTAGGGAACTGATTCGTATACACCTATTTGCATGTCAGCATCTAAGGCCTGGATGTGATAATCATCCTCGATTATGCTCGGAAAACTTACCTGAGTCTGGATCTGCATCTGCTTGATGACGCTGATCTTGGAGCACAGTTTGCGAGTCTCTTGCATTTGCCGAATGTTGGCATCGAACTTCTTGGTCAGCCGACTTTCAGGGGCGGTAAATTGACCAGGAGGAACGAGCCGGAGAAACTCTTCATGCTGGTTGATGACTTGTCCCTCGCCATCCTCGACCCATTGTAGCTTTGGTGGGATATCGGGTATGATAGTTTGGGGTTCGTAATAGGCGGGGATATTCCGAATGGTCTCGTCCTCCATTCCCTGGGCTAATGTCTCGGCCACCTTATTGCCATCTCCGCTACCAGGAGCATCACCTTGCGAGGTCATAACGCCCATGGCCTCTGCCTCTTTGCGAGATTTCAGAAATCGGCGCATCCCGGCTTTGGTTCGCAATAGTGCAGGCTCATCCGGATTCAGCTTATTGTCTTTGAACAACTGGAAACGTTCCTTTGCCACGAGAGCACGATCCTTTTTGGTGACTTGTTTCCAGATCTTGTACTCTTCGTCCTCGTACGCCTGCTCCTCTGCTTCTCTGAATGCATGATTCAAGGCCATTCCGTTGAGTGATGGCCCATCAAGCTCCATAGCATCCGCATTGCTGATCCCCGAGTGTCCACCATTCATGTTGCTGGGTGTAAGGGACCCGCCGATAGGCGTCCCAAAGCCGTTGCTGCCGTCGACCTCCGAGCCCTCTCGGTGAGATTTGGCTAGGATACCATTGAGTTGCAATATCGGTTTTTGGTCGACGCTTGGTGTCCCTTCTTTTTGGTCTGTTGGTGCTTTGCGTGACTTGTTGGTCCCTTTGGTACCAGCCTTCCGTCCACGAGATGACATTATTGKCTCGTCGTCACTATCATCGCCAGCTTCGTCCTCGCCACCGTTTTGTTTTCGGCGTTCCTCAGCTTCGACCTCTGCCCTGGGCCTGATCACGATGTCCGGTATTAGGGGGATTAGTTTCTCAGCCTCTTTGCGCATGCCATTGGCCATCCGGCGGAGGGGATTGGCCAAGTCCTGATTGTACCGCAGACAGTTATCCCAGATCAAGTTAAGGTCCGTGACGAATTCGGCCTTGGACTTGTAATGGAGAGTCTTGAGTCTTTTGGCCATTGTACCCAGGTCCATTGGTTGTTTGATGACTGAACCACGGTGTTAGCCTAAACTGGGCGAACGACTTCTTCCATACGTGTCACACCATAACTCACTGTTATAATAGTCGTGCGCATCACGTTTGTTCACTTTGGTCAAAAAGGGAGTTGAGTACTCGGTGTGCGCCTTAAGCTCGGTCAAGACCTTGTCCAGTGCCTCGTACAACTCTTCCTGGCCGACATTTTCCTCGCTAGCCCATTTACTCCTGTTCTTGCGAACCTCGTTCATAAGCGACCGTAGTTCAGCGTCCGATGCCTGCACGCGGTCGCGCTTCATGTCTATTCGGGCAATCAAGTGTTTTAGGGTCAGACTTGAAGCGCCGAGGTTGGCACTGCTAAGGGAGCCGTGGTTGTTCTGACTGGGAGCTCCTTGGCTGTGGTTGGTTTGTCCCGACTTATCCATCTCTGCTTGTAGTTGCTTCTCGGATTCCTCCAGCTGTTGTTGTTCGAGCATTGCTGTCCTGTCGTTCTCGAGCGTGTAAAAAAGTGTATGAAATCCGCGCTTGGCCGCCTCCTCGGTCGCATTGCGCGCCGCCTCCAATTCCCTGCGCGCATCCTCGGAAGACTTTGCCTGGGGTTGTGGTCCATCTTCTTTGGCTGTGTGCCGGTCTGCTTGCCGCCCTGGCGAGGGTATGGAGTGTACGGGGGAGCTGCCGGACTTGGACGGAGAGAGGAGTGCCCGAGCCGCGGCATCGTTGGCGGAATGCTTGGATGTGAGTTGTGTGTCTAGTTTGTTATCAGTCGCGACGGCGTGGTCGCTTTCCTGGTCCTCGTCTTCCTCGTCGTCGTCGCCATAGTCGTCCTCGTCAATGACGCGCCTCGCCTTTTTGCGGGGGGGCTCCTGGATCGGCGCGTGATCGGTCGTGGGAGGGAGCAGGGGTATGGGGGGAGTCGGGGCGCGCTTCAAGGCGGCTATCACGGGAATGTTGTAGGAACCGTCATCGGCGAACAGCAGCGCGATCCGCTCGTCGGCCTTCTGGTACTTGTCGACGAAGTGGGAGCGGCGATGGTCGTCGTCGGGGTCAGATGATGGTGCCTCAGGCATCAAGGCGGTGGAATTATCAAAGGGAGTCTGGGTTCGCGGGGGCCCATCGTCCTGGCTGAGATGGTGGATGGCCCTGATGCCGTTCATGTGGGCGGCGGTCGAGGGCGGAGGCCAGGCATGCTGACCGTTGGTGATGGACATTTTCGGACCGGGTCTTGGAGTTATATTAAACAGGGCCGTCGGTCGGTCGCCATGCGCCAAAAAGTGCGCTCGTGTAAATCCGGCACCAAGGCACTTTTGGGCGACCTGGTCACATGGGGAGAAAGAGCGGCATCGGTCGAGATGGAACTGCAATTGAGAGCGGAATAGGGGTTGTGGTGGTGATGCGGCGATGGATGTCGTTGCGGCTGTTCTGCTGGGAAGTCGGACGTGAGGTCAAGTTTAGAGTGGGCTCGTGCCGTTTCTGGACAAGGGGCGGTTTTGGTCGCGGTGACAGGTGCAGCGATGCTGTTAGGGAGAGGTTATGAATTGAGGTTGGCTGAGGTGCTAGACACGCCCCTAGCACTAACACCTAGAGGGCGACAGGTGGTAGGCTATCTGCTGTAGGGAGGTAGGTACCGGTTACCTGTACCTGGCGCTGGACTGCCTCTGGCTGTGGTGGGCGATGCACTGGTACGCGACGCTGCGAAGCTAGTTCTAGTCGTAGTGTTTGCGACGCCCCTTTTCGACTTGCGCCCCAATAAAGATAGATACTATCAAGTCTGCGCAGGTGATCGCCGAGCACCAGGAAGTTTAACCAGGCTGGAGCTGTTGATGCGCGCGGCAATCCCAAGATGTAATGGCTGTTCTTACGAGTTGAATACGTAGAGGTATGTCGCTGTTCCAAGTACGGTACCCGCCCTGGCGGAGTGAGAAGTAGCGCTCTGGGGAAATGGCCAAGTCACGTGAGACCTTACCCGTGCCTGGATGTCTTTGTGAACATTGTCCCGGGCTTTGGCGTTGTTTGGACCAAGGAACGGAGCCGCGGCTAATTGGCCTCCGGATGCGCAAGAGTCAAGCCGTATAAACTACACTATCTGGTCTGAAGAGTCTGACTAGCTATTCATAACATTGGCTTCTCACTTTAGGTATACAAAGTAGTCCAGCGAGCAGCAAGTAATGACACCATAGAACATAGGAATTGTCAAAAAGGGAACACAACCAAAAACAGTCAGGACAAACAACGGCAGGGATCGTCGTTCTTCTCCCCGGGTCCATGGGATGTCCAGGGGCATGCCTTTCCCACCGCCCTAGTGTCTCCCTCTTGTGACGATGGAAAGTCCCGTCACTCCTTTTCCCTCGTGGAGTCGTGCCCGTTTCGCGGAGAAGCCCCGCCCACCCCGTTCAGGTCCCGTCTGTCCATTCCCCAATGCCATGCCCTGCCAATGCCCACCGTTGCCCCGTTCTTACGTAGTCACTGGCAGTGTAGAGCACGTGTAGAGGTAGGCAGCTGTGACTGTGTGTCGATAACGAGCGAGCCACTCTGTAACGGTGGCTTGGCTTCCTCTCAAGCTGATTTGCCTCCTTTGTCAATGGCGTCCTCTTCTTGTCCAGTCCAGCAGCACGGTTTGCCCTCGTCCCTGTCGTTCAGCTCATCCGTCTGCATCCCGCCCGAGTTCCGTACCTTGCCTACTTATTGAGCTTATCTGTTATCGGGTTCGATTTGGGCGGGCGCTTGGACTGCTCTGCGCCACAGCTTCATCAGCCCTGCCTGCCGCCCCTGCACACCCCCCCAAGCAACTAACCTCGACGGTTTCAGCCCTGAATGCTTGGCTTGCGTCGCCAGCTGCTCCCCGAA
>RANY01000234.1:18364-44082 GCA_009805235.1 Neurospora pannonica FGSC 7221
CCCCCCCCCCCCCCCCCCCCCCCCCCCCGCCCCGCTTCCCGAAAGCTCCGACACCCTGCGGTCTGCGTGCCCTTGCCCGTTGTTGAGCTGTGAGACACTTTGAGAATCGTTTCGAGACTCTGCTTCCGTCGGCCTTGCTTAGCTCACGGATTGTAGCGACCGACTCGAGCCTCTTTTTTTTCGAAACCTCTTGTGTGACACTTTGCTACCTTAAGGTTATCAATTGCTTCAGCCTACCTTACCTTACCTTTGCATTGTGCAACCCGAATATCCCACAACTACCTACCTTACCCAATCCATGCGAAAACATTAAACAGCAGCAGACCTTCCGCGCAATCCCCAGGACAACAACGATGACGGCATCGAGTGTGTTGTGATAGGCGTACATACCTCTACTATTTTCCACCGACCACTGTATCAAACAACACCCGACGAGACGAGCGCCCTTTTGCGCAAATAGAACACCACACCACACCCGACATACACATACAACCACATTTTCTAGTATACAGCAACAAAAACTATCCAGCATGAGGATACGCATGCCCTTCGCCGGTTCGTCTCCCCCCTCCCCCTCCTCCCCTCCTCTCTCCCCTCCTCTCTCCCCTCCTTTCCCCTCCACACCCCATCCATCCAATCCACCACTAACAACCCCCCTCCCCCCCTCTAGGCATCTTCGCCGCCCTCCTCCTCCTCTCCGCCTACGCCGGCTTGTCCAGTCTACACATGCCGCAAGGCGCCCTGCTCAACGACAAAACCCTGCACTTTTTCGTCTTCTTCCTCTTGACCGTCTCCTTCTACTGGATCCTCGACACCACGCGCCGACGCATTTTACACCTTACCTTATCCGTATGCACCCTGGGCATGGGCGTGGGTTCCGAGTTCGTGCAGGCCGCGATCCCGGACAATGGGAGGGAGTTTGACCCCTACGACATTCTGGCGAATTTGGTGGGGAGTTTGGCGGGGCTGGGATTGTGTGGGTGGTATCATAAACGGATGTTGGAGAGGAGGAGGGTGAGGAAGTATACTGCTGTTCCTACTGGGGAGGAGCTTGTTGACGGTGAAGGGGATGTGGATTTGGAACTTGGGGAGGGTGAGGGTGGGGGTGTGGTGAGGAGGAGTGGGGAGCATGAGGAGGGGGTTGTTGTTGCTTCCTCCGCCGCTGATACTGCTTACCCGGCTGCGGCTGCGGCACCAGCTACGACGGCGAAGAATATGTCGCTTGAGGAGGAGTTGGATAATTGGGATGAGAACGCGGTTGATGCGTGGGATGATGTTGACGAGGCGGGTGATGTGGGTGGTGGTGGTGGTGGTGGCAAGAGCGGGGATGCAGCTAAGGATGTTGGAGCTGCTAAGAAGCGGGTTGATTGAGTTGAGAACAAGTGTAGGAAATGAGGAAAAGAAGGAAGGGAGATGGGCAAAACATATCTACATGGATGGTTTGGATGAGATCATGTTGGTCTTCACGGATCATTGCTTACTAGGCGTTTTTTCTCTACGGTTACGGTACCTTTGGGTCAGTCATCCTTGCGGGAGGGAAAGACTGAAAGCGGAACTGGCGAATGGGGGATCGGTGGAATATTGATTACTTTTGCCTTTATACCAGTCAGTCTACAAAGCCTCCTTACCATACGGACACACAGCCAAAATCCGAATCAAGCATTTTATAGTATGCCATGCTTTGTCCAAACAACAGGCTTATCGACTGTTAAACATTATCAAAAAGATATCTATATCTCTACACTCTTTAAAACCCAAAACCCTCATTATGGAACCACACCTCCCTTCCCTGCCTCACATACCTCCCAACCTGCCTCCTCACCTGCTTCCCCATCTTAGTCGGTCCACAAACCAGAATCGCCACGCGCTCCTCCGGTCCATGTCCAAAGACCTCATCAACCACCTTTTTCAAATCCGGTCTCCTCCGGTGATGCTCTTTTCCCACAACCCTTCCATCCGCCGTCCTCAGCGTGTTCATCTCAACAGCAACAGCACCGTCTCCACCGAGATTAATCAACGGCGGCGAGTTCTCACCCGAATCAACGCCACTACTGACACCACCAGCAGTTTCTTGTCCAGACCCGTTGTTCCCAGTCAAGTAAATATGTACATTCGGATCATTCAAAATGTCCCTAGCATCACCACTCTCCGTAAGCGCCCACGTGGCTTCCCCCGCCGTGCGCACCGCCCACACCATTTCCACCTTGGTGTCCGGGTTCTCGGCCACGATGGCGCGGTAAAGCGGGATGGTAAAAGTGGCGCCGACGCCGCCGGCGATGAGCAGGATGCGGTCGAATTCGGTGCCGAGGGATAGAGTGGGGAAATGTTTGGCGGCGCCGTAGGGGCCTTCGATGTTGAGGAGGGCTTTCTTTCCCTCTGCGGAGGAAGAAGGAGAAGGAGAAGAGGAAGCAAAGCGGGCAAGCGCGGTAGTCATCGGCCCCGCACGCTGTCTCGCCACAAGGGTGAGGGATCCGGAGTCTTGATCCACGTGCGCAATGGTGAACGGGTTGAACATGAACTCGAACAGGATCTCAGCGGCATCATTAGCGGCCTTGACGTCCTTCCTGCGGAAAGCACTGCGAGTAGCAGGCGGCACGTTGACGTAGACGTGAGCACCCGGCGCCACACGGAGGAAGTGGTTCTGACGCTGGCCCGGCGGGACGGGCACCTGGATTTTTATCAAAGAGGTACCCGGGATGGCCGAGATGGTGGTTTCCACAGTGATGGTGTCGCGCTTGCGGAAGCCGATGTCCGCCAAGAAAACTCCCAACGCCTCGAGCATGTATTTACGAGAGGAAGCGGCGTGGAACCAGAGGACGCACGGCAGACCCAAGGCGATGAGCAGGTGGGTGACGAAGAAGACGCGGTACGAGAGCTTGCGAAGCGGACGCAGGGCCGTGGTGATCATCAGGTTCAGGCCGAAGAAGGAGAGCATGCCGTAGATGACCACGGGGGACTGTATTTTGGCCAGAAGGATGTGGTTCTGGATGAAGTAGTTGTAGTAGAAGATGGTGTGCAGGCTGAGCAGGAAGGTGGTGACGCGGGCGAGCACGCGGTGCCACCGGTTGGTTTCCTCGTGCGAGAGCTTGAGCGTCCAGGAGACCGGGTTGAAAGATTTGAGGGTTAACATGTACTGCATTGGGTATTGGGAGACGGCGATGATGCCGAAGCGCTTGGTGAAGTGCATGTAATCACGACCGGTACCGGCTACGCAGAGGACTAGCAGCCAAACAGCCCAGGTAATGCCGCCTACCCATTGGTCTCGTTGACCCAGGACTTCCCCGAAGGCGACGACATCCTCGCCGAGCCACCAGCGTAACTTGGACCACCAATTGCTTTGCTTCCGGGTGTTGAAGGAGTCGGAGCTGGGGACCGCGGTGTAGTCCCTTTTCCGAGACGATGAAGATTTGTTGAGCATCTGGTAAAGCCATACTAGGCCGATGGGGATCAAGGCCGAAAGCTGAGCGTAGAGAGCATATCTGTCGAGAGACTGGCGGCGGGCATGCTTCTCGGCTTGGGAGAGGTCGAGGAACTGGTATGGCCAGTCCATTTTTGGGGAATATTCTCCTCAGTTGAGGATGTTGATGTGGGAGATGAATCAACGGGGAAAGTTGAAACGGGGGAAAACCTTATCTTTTGGAGAAAAGAATTGGGCTGAACTCTGAAGAGATGATTCTCTCGGTCTGAAGTCCGGGTCCCGACCTCCCCGAAGTTTGAGGCCGGCCCGCATACTTGCATCTGTGGGGGAGGGAATGGACCCCTGCCAAGATGAAAAGGGCAATTAGGTGTCTGAATTCTGATTGGACGGTAGAAGGAGCAGATCATCCCTAGCGCGGGTTGGGTCACAATGAATCCCTGCTCAGAGACGGAACCTAACCCAGACATCAACTTTCATCTCACCTTCTGCATTTGCTTCCTCAATGTTGACATAAAGTGTCGTACATAAGTAACAACTGATCTTCGCCATATGGGGAATTCAATGTCAATTCTTGAGTTGTAGGGCCTCGCTCGCCCTGGCGTTTGCCGTGAAAGGACGAATTGGATATCCACTCATCCCTCCCCCTCTGAGGTGGTGCATCTGGTTGACTGTACCTGCATTAACCGCACGTGGTTGACCTTGGAATACCTCTCAGATCTCAGATGTTGAATCCCAGACTCGATACCACCGCTCGTCACTTGACCACCTGAGGCTTTCCTTCCCAACCTTGTCCTGGATCTGAGGGTCAACATCACAGGCCCCACTAGAGCTGCAGGAGGGCTGCGCGTTAAAAACCGACATGGGATGGTGGGCGATTGATAAGGTCCAATGAGTCCACTTTGTACGTTAGAGAATCATCTGGGACAAGACCTTTATAACAACGTTTCCTCGCGCCTACATACCACAGTACACTACTCAAGTTGTATCCAGTCTCTCTAAATCAGCACGACACAATGGCACCCGCAAAGGCAGTTCTGACCAGCAAGGCCCCCAAGCCCATCCCGCAGCTGTCCCAGGCCGTTGTGTACAATGGCATGGTCTACTGCTCTGGCAGTCTCGGTATCGACCCCGCCACCGGAAAGATGGTTGAGGGAACTGTGAAGGACCGGACGGTATGACATTGACAGCCTCAGAGCATGATGGTCGAAATGACATGTGCTAAAATGCTCCCTTTCCCCTATACAGAAACAGGTCTTCAAGAACCTCTCGGCCGTCCTCGAGGCGGCTGGCAGCAGCCTCAAGAACGTTGTCAAGGTGAACGTGTTCCTCACCACCATGGACAACTTTGCTGCCATGAACGAGGCTTATGACGAGTTTATCGCCTCTGAGCCCAAGCCGGTACGTGTTTATGCTTAAAGAAGACGAGACGGAAGGAGTTGAAGCTTACATAGACATGTGCAGTGCCGTACTTGCGTTGCTGTTGCCCAGCTGCCTTTCGGCAGTGATGTTGAGATTGAGTGCACTGCTTATCTTAATGCGCCGTCTGCAAAGCTCTAAAGTTGACTAGAGACAATGTCAAGTCGTACAAAAGTTTAGGTTTATTGTCTCATCCCACGTCCTGCTTAACCAATGTAGTACCGGTAACTTTCCTCACCCAGTACGGCATCTTTCAAATTTCCAAAATCAGAAAAAACAGAGTCGTCAGTCGTCACAGATTCTTCATCCCAAGGACGCGGAACACGCACAGCGAGATGCGGAGATAAGAGAAAAGCTCGGACCACATTACTACACTGACGTAATTTACGTACTTATCGTTCTAAGAACCAACTCCAATTGGTAAAAGCGCGGTGCACGCTGAAAAAAAGAGGACAACATTTCCCATCCATCCTTCTTCTCTCTTCAACACCAACACCAATACCTGTCGCTCAACCGAATTACCAGGTCAATTCCACACGCCGGGGAATGCAATGATATCCAGGATACCACTCAGCGCCCGTAGCGCTTGCCGCCATGTTTACAGCGCCCCCTCTCGACTGAGGTCAACAACGGGCCTCCTCTCCTTCGCCCAGTCGCAGCCTTCGATTTCTCAACAACTCTCTACCAATGCCCGGCTATTCTCGTCGACCACACGCAACTCCTTCAAACAGACTTTCCCTCGCCAGGACGAACCCAACCAAAACGACATCCTCGAGCAACAAGCCCGATCCGGCGTCAACCCGCCCTACACCACCCGCCCCCCTCCTCTCAAACTGCCCGAGCGCCAACCCGACGCATCCACCTTCTCCCACCTCTTCGCCACCGGCAAAGCCTACCTGACCTTCTACAAGACCGGCCTGCGCCAGGTCTTCACCAACTTCAAGCTCCTCCGCGCCGTCGGCAAGGGCGGCGAGGGCCCCATCACGCGCTCCGAGAACCCGGTTACAGACCCCAACTGCATCGACGGCTACCTCCTCTTCCGCACGCGCGGCTCCCTGCTGCTGTACAAGCGCGTGAAGCACGACCTCAACAAGCTGCCCGTTTTTGGCCTGCTGCTGCTCGTGTGCGGCGAGTTCACGCCGTTTGTCGTGCTGGCCGTGCCCACCATCGTCCCTTATACGTGTCGGATTCCGAAGCAGGTGGACAAGATTCTTAAGCGGGTGGAAGAAAGGAGAGCGGCGGCGCTGGATGAGTTGGTTGGGGAGGTGTACGAGGAGGATGATTACCACTTGGTTCCCGATCAGGTGAATGAGGATATGGAAGTTTACGTCTCCGAGGTCGATCCCAAGGATGTCGCAGAATGGAAGGCGAAAGCGCAGGAAATGACTGAGGAGGAAAAAGCAGAATACGGATCTGAAATCAGCCAGTGCGAAGGAATTATCAAAGACCAAAGGGAGAAACGCGCAAAGGCCGGGCAAGAAGTAGACCCGCGCCCGATCCGCGAGCAGGCGCAGGAGTGGGTGGACCTAGCCCGTGCTGACCGCATGAAATACGAAGACCGTGTGGAGATAGACGTCTTCCCCATGACGGCCAGCGAGGCCCTCGACCATCTCGATCCCCTCAGCGACGATTGCGAGCAGTTCAACATGCTGGATGCGCTCGCCCGCTCCTACGATATCAGGAGCTGGTGGGGCCCGGCTGGACGGGAACGCGGTGTGCACAAGCACATGCGCTTCCTGGCTGTGGACACGGAGCTGTTGGAGAAGGACGGCGGTGTCGAGGCGCTGGAGGACGAGGAGGTGGTGTTGGCGTGCATTGATAGGGGTATTGATGTGCGAGGTCGCAACATTGATGATCTGAGGTATGCGCTGGAGAAGTGGGTGATCTTGACCTATGTGTTGGCCAAGGACAGGGCGGATTGCTTGAGGAGGATGGCGGTGCTGGGTACGTGCCCGGAGATTCTTTGGCCGGGTATCCCTTGGCCGGAGGAGTCTGAGGAGGTTCTTGTTAAAGAAGGATCAGTAGAGGCAGAGGAGAAGGAGAAGGAGTAAAAATTGAGAGAAAGATGGGGAAATGATACCCGAGATACGTATTATCGCACTGGTCTAGTGCTTAGAACTTGTTTTACTTACTGTATATGTGTGATGATAATGATAACCGCTGTATAGATTACATACTGTGTAACTTGACACTCGCAAGATCCTCTCTCCCTATTCAGTCATCCCTCCCTTTACTCAACTTCTTTCGTTCTAGAGATACCATGCTAACCATCCTAGGCCTCAGATACCGATTCATCCGCCTTGCTCTCCTCCTCGAACACCTGTACCAGGTCCGGTATCTTCGCCTTTATCTCCGCAAGCTTGGGAAGCCCCCACTGCAGATTGAAAAACCGATCACTCGTTGATCTGAACCGTGGAGGTGGCTCTCTAAAGCCCAACACAAACAGTATGTCGATGGCAGCTTGCGTCTTGTCATTCGCCTCCTCGGGAATGGTACATTTGTAGGGACTGGTTCTGTATCCACTTCCATGGCTCGAGTGCACGACGCGGACGTTGAGTAAGTTTGTCTAGAGACGCTCTGTGGTAGCCCGTGTTGATCCAGTGAGTGGGGGGTTTTGTTGAGAGTTCCCACCAGAACTTTTGCCAGTTCTTGTAGTCTTCTTGGTCGTGTCTTGGATTGCATGCGGGGAAGGGAGGCGTTGAATGTTTTTGGGACAAGGGATTCGGAGGAGGAGGAGGAGGAGGAGGAGGAGGAGGAGGAGGAGGGTGATTCGTTGAAGCTGATGATGCTAAAGCGGCACGTTGCTTCTGTTGAGAGTGGGACATGTTGGTGATGCTGGTCTGGAGGAGTCAGATTTGTCGATAACTGATTCGTTTGAAGTTTATGCTGCAGACAGGTACGATGGATGAGGTCGCGAAGTAGAACGTGTCTGGTGGACTGCCTATAATTACAAAACAAAGCGCTGGACAGGTCAAAGAGCGAGAGTTCTCAAGTGTATAAAACGCACTTTGGCGGCCTATCGAGCTCACATATCCCGTGTGCTGTGGGCTTGTTGGATGTTGGATCCATCCTCAAAGCACGGCTGGTCTGTTGGTAGAGTCAACGCGGGAACTGTGAAACCAACAGAACAGTGTGACTATCTGCTTGTACCTAACACCAGTCTCGGATCAAAGAAAGTGGAAAACTTACCTTTTCCTCGTAGTGGATTCACACCTCACTAGGTACGTAGGTAGCCATGGAACGAATCAGGAACCGAAATTTCAAGGCGATGGGAAGGGTTTCGGAGAAGTTGTTGGGAAGTGTCTACCTCTAGGCTAGAAAATTCAAGCACGTGTAGGAAAAGGGATGAGTGAGCTTAGGTTTACTCCTCTGCAACAAGCTCTTCTGTGATGGTGTATTATACATGTTTTACTCGCTCGTCCTCTTCACCGTCGACTGACTTTGACTCTGTCGTTGCTTGAGTCACCGCCTCCGACGCCGCAGGCTTCTCAAACCTTCTCCAGAACTTAAGATCCGCCAGCTGATTGACATTAGCGACAAGCTGTTCCTTAGGCCATTCCATTTCCAGGAAATCCTTCTCCTTTCCTGCTCTGATCTTCTTTCGAAATCCCAGTGCCGTAAGGATCTCTTCCGTAACATTTTCCTTTTCCTCCACTTCCTCTTTAGTCCCAAAATCTTGTTTTGACAAAAATCGGGCAATCATGGAGGATCTCTGAATGTTGTTTTGCGCTCCGCTAGGTGGGACGTCTCTCAGGGGGTCATCGTAGGCGGTAAGCTCATCCCATTGGGAATTGCGGACAAGTGTCGTGAGGAATATTTTCCATTTTTCGTAGTGTTTTATGGTGAGGGGTTTCCGTTCAGCTGGTCCATTCCAGAGGACTAGAGTGAGTGGCTTGAGTTCAAAGCGAGGCTCCTCTGGTGATGACGGAGAAGACTGGTCTTGTTGGGCTTGGGACATTTTGCTGATGTTTGTGGATGTATTGAAGGGAAATGCGACGGTGATGGTCTTCTTTGTCTTCTTGTGCCAGAGTAGAACAGATCGTGTGGTAGAACTTTCGTTGCTTGAGGAAGACGATGGGGAGTGGCTGACGGGCTATCCAGATAGATATATATAGGCGTACTGAGCGTAGGATCTTCCAAGTACCAACGTTCTCATTCTCCAGTGTATAATTACACATGACACAGATAAGCACCATCCTATATTATACATACCGCGTGTTATTCCGATCTTGTCCTGTTGGTTCCATCACCCAACTTCAATCATTGTGCTGGTAAAACTGAGACACGGGAACTGCAAGACCAACAGAACAGTGCAATTATCTGCCTATACCTAACACTTGCCTCAATAATCAAAGAAAAGCTTCCGTCTTCCTCGCGGTACGTAGGTACATCTACAGTAGCCGCTCTGATACCACCCACTTTAGTCCTAAAACGACTCCCTACAACCTTCGTTCCAATCTCATCGTTTCCAACTTGTTCCTCCCCTTTACCATCGACTGCTTCCGGTGCCCGAGAGGCACCCTTTTACCACTGGATGTACCCGAGCCAACGAACATCTGGAATGCCAACATCGTCCCAATTTATCCCAAGTTCCTTCACCAAACGTGGCATCGTTCTGTTCAACAGCTGACGGTTCGGATAGCCCCATTTCATCGAAATGCTGCTCATGCCAGGGCTCGTGACATCGACAAATCCCAGTGATTTGAGTATCTTTAGGGCAGCCTGTGTTCTCTCTTCCGCCGCATCTTCGGTTCCGAATGCCCCGTAGGACCCAAGCTCCAAGGTGGGAGTTGAATCGTTCCATGGCCCAAATAGGGGGTTTTCAGGTGTGGTCAATTTGTAGGTTGTGTGTTCTCTCCATCGTTCGAGGAGACCATGAGGACCAACCCAGAAAGCTTTCCAGCTTCTGAGTTGCTGAGCTGAAAGTGGAAGGTCACGCTCCGTGAGTTGCACATGGATGATTTTGGAAAAAGGCATCTGGGGCTTCGATGAAGGAGTGGTGCGCTGAGTAGCACTAGCAGATGTTGCTGAAGCACACGCTGTCCAGGTTGCTGGTTGGACACGATGTTGGTTTGCAATGGAATGCGAATAGGGAATTTTTGAGCAAGCTTCTGGAGATGGCTTATAAGGCAGTGAAATGTGATGAGTTACGTGAGTGTAGGGGTCGTCGTGGATGGGGATTCAACATACCTAAAAAAAAAAAAAAAATAGACGCAAATCCCTTCAAACGACCTCTTTCCTCTTTTTTTTGGGGCAACACCAACCACATGATTAACGTAACTGCCGTCCTTCAAAACCATATGCGGCATGCGCCGTTGGGTTATTTCTCTATTAGTTCCTTCCATATCCTCAAAGCACAACAGGTGTATTGGTAGGGTAGATTCAACACAGGAACTTCCACTTGTAATGACCAACAGACAGCGCACTTATCTTGTTATATCTAGGCAACACCCGCCTCGAAAATAAAGAGCGCCTCCCCTGTTTCTCTTAAAAATATCCAGGTACTGACAGCAGCTACATATCACCCATTCCGGGCCTTAGAACCTTCCTCTTGCTTGCCTTCAACCGTCTAGAAGTACTTTCCCACTTGTTTCCTCCTCATCACCATCCATTGTCTCACCCCCCCCAACGTCGTCTCTACCTCCGCTACCGAAGCCGCACCCTTCTCCCACTCAACATGTTCCAACCACGAAACATCTGGAACTAAAAATTGCCCAACCATAAACCATTCGCATAGCCCCTCGACCCCATTACGTTCCAAGTCCAAATACAAACCCGGCAAGCTCTCCTTCACCTGATCAAGACGGGGGTAGTCCCATACCACGGAACTGTTGATATCACCAGATGCCGTCGTATCTTTGAACCCCAAAGCCGTGAGGATATTCAGGGCAACCTTGTTCTTCTCTTCCGTCTCATCTTTGCCACACATGAGGCTGAGCGTGGTATTGGGACGGGCTGTGGGGACCGTAGCCTGTTCGGGATATCCATCGTGGGTCTTAGACGAGAGTCTCGAAGAAGTTGATCCATGCACGAATTTCAGGTGTATGGAGTTTGTTACCCAGAACTATTTCGAGTGCTCCGACGGAACACTTCTCCTCCTTCTCCTCCTCCTCCTCCTCCTTCTTCTCGTTCTTCTTCTCCTTCTTTGAGTTGGAGGAGAGAGGGCACTGTGTGTCAGATGACGCTGGAGGAGGCTGTTCTTATTGATTGTCTGACATCTTGCTAGTGTAGTAGGTTGGATGCTGAACGGCTAGGTAACTTTGGAGTTGTGGCTTATGGGTGAAGAAGAAGATGCTGGTTTCAAGTGTGTCGACTGTAGAGTTTGGTGAGTTGATGCCTGGAATTATATGTGCACCAAACGTGATTCATGTCTACACTGGATCTTTAGCGCCTAGCCTTTGGGTATATCTGAACACATGACACACATAAGCGCCCTCCTATATGGTCTATACCGCGTGTTCTTCGAATTTGCCTTGTTGGTACCATTCAATGTCTACTGGTAGCTATCACGAGCGTAGCAAAGCGTTTGCGAAGTGTGCTGGGATGACTCCATTATATTGGCTAACCAGGACTGGAGACATTGAGTCAAGAAGGAAGAAATTCCAAGAGACAATTCTACATAGGGGGGACGGTAGTGTACCTACGAACTTCAGTATTCGAGGGTTTATATCTAGAACCGGACTTGACTGTAAGAAATGGAATGCACATTGACGGCCACGACACCACCCACGCCTGGCCTCAGACATCTTCACACTTCGCCTTCTTTCCCTGTCGTTCCTCCCCTATACCATAGACTGCCTCAGTTCCCAACATAGTCGTAGAGTTCCTCTTTGCCTTCGTTCCTTTGGCACCATTCTTTTTCCACTCAAAATAGTAGTCAATCCACTCAGGACCGGGTACATCAACAGGATAAGACTTTATCAGGCAA
The DNA here is from genome assembly GCA_009805235.1 of Neurospora pannonica FGSC 7221. Taxonomy (NCBI): domain Eukaryota; kingdom Fungi; phylum Ascomycota; class Sordariomycetes; order Sordariales; family Sordariaceae; genus Neurospora; species Neurospora pannonica. Next base: position 30,127 of record RANY01000234.1, read on the forward strand.
GTCTTCTCCAAACCCGGCATGTTTTTCTCCACCCACTCTTGGTCCGGGTACCTCCATCTCATCGTGATGAAGTCTTTTCCATCAGGTTCAGTGATGTCTTTAAACCCCAGTGCTGTGAGGATCTCTTGGGCATCTTTAGTCTCCTTCTCCGCTTTTTCAGTGCTGTTGCATGGGGATGGCCTGAGCAGGAGTTTGGGGTGTTTCCCTTGTATTTCCTCAGAGATAGGAACGAGAGGGAGAAGACACAAGTAGCTTGTGTGATCGCGCCAGCGTTTGTCGCTGGTGAGCTTGCTCCAAAAGACGTCCCACTTTTCGTATGAATCGTCATCAAGACCTTTGCCCGAAGGATCGGTGAGGTATACACGGATGGTTGTTGGGATACCGAGTTCCAGGCTGGTTTTTCTTCTATGCCTGCTTGCCATGGCGGGTTGATTTGTCTGGTTGTCGGACATCTTGTAGGTGATGCTGTATAGTTTGAAAAGTTGCTGGTCTAAATAATGGGCAGAGATAATGAAGTGCCGAGTCTAGGTCTGAGTGATTTGAAGAAAGGCGTGGCTTATCATGGGATATATACCCAACGGAGCGTGAAATGGATCCAAGAACTTGGTCAAACCTTTGAGCGTACTCCAAATCCAACACTCCTAACTGCCATCGAATCTCAAAGGCTGCGTTGTTGGCTGTTATCCCGGTTGGTTCCATTATTCAACAACACCTTCGTTGGCCGAGCCAGCCAGCACGAGAAGTTGAATAAAGAATACATCAGTGAAAACCAACAGAACAGTGCGATTGTCTCCACCCAAGTGCGAAATCTGTCACTCAGATCAAAGAAATAACATCTCCCATCTTCCTCGTAACGCACCTAGCGGCTACGATATCAACACTTGTTGGGCGAATTGGGCCCTGGCGTCTGGAGTCGTAGCCATCAAGATGCCACAATGACACTGACCACTAGCTTGAGCACCACTTGGTGCATGCGGTCCACATAATAGAACGGCGGAAAATTCGCCATTGTTGTCCTACTGATATAACACTGCTGTTGGCCAAATCAGTACGGAAAGTCAAACGAAAAAGCCAACTCTCGTCATGGCCAAAACCCTCTTGAAAGTGTGATCGTCTCCATGTGACACTCGCCCATCTCTCAGATCAAAGAACCCCTGAGCTCCCGCCGTCCTCGATATTCGCTCATAGCGGTTGTGATACCAAGCTCCACTCGCCATGTTGTGTGGTCTGGTGTTTGCAGTTGGAGCACTCACAGATGACAGCATGACAAGACGACTATCGGCCTCATTCTTATTCAGTGTCTGCGGATGAATTACTCGTCAATAACCAGACCAGTAGCAAAAATGGGACGCGGAAAGGGAGCGGGAAATGGAAATGAGACAGCAAAGATTGTGGAATGGAAACGAGGGGAAGAAGAAGAGAAGAAGGCAGAGAAGAAACAAGAAGATCATGAAACAGGGAAAGAAGAAGGCAGGTGCGCTGTGTGCCTACCGCATAATCTCTGGACTTGGGATTCGGATAGGCAGGCACGACGCAGGGTTAAAGGTGTCGATCAACCACCGGCCAACCGCATTTCATCATCTGACACATATAAGCGCCATCCGATTTCATACACTCTGCCATTGTTGACTGTTTCGTTGGTTCCATCCTCCAACAACAACTCCGTTGGTCGAGCCAGCCAGCATGGGAAGTTGAATGAAAGCGAGCTTCTGTTTATCACCAACGGAACAGTGCGATTATCTCCCCGGCCTGTGGCCCCCGTCTCTAAGTTCAAAGAATGAACGGCATGTTGCTCCCAATAGATACTCACGGCCAGGAGCTGACATCTTGTTAGCTGTTGGTGTGCTGAAGTAAACACACCAACATGCTAGAGAGGAGCGTCCGTCGACCAAAGAGTGAAGCGGCATTCCAATAAGCATTGCCATGCGCTATTGGGTTATTTATCTATTGGTTCCTTCCTTACACTAAATAAGTATATTGGTAGACTCGATACGGGAAGTTGCAATGACCAACAAACAGTGCATTTATCTTGCTATATCTAACACCCGCCTCGAAACAAAGAACGCCTCCCTTGTACTCTTAAAATATCCAGGTAGCTACGATATGACCCATTCCGGGCCTTGGACCCCTCCTCACTTGCCTTCAACCGTCTACTTTCCCGCTCATTTGCTATCCTCTTGACCATCAACCCCTTCAGTGTCCAACTGCTTCTCTACCTCCCCTACCGGAGGCGTACTCTTTTCCCAATCGATATGCTCCAACCACGAAATACTCGGAAACAACAAAAACTTCCGACGCCGAAACCACCAATACCGCGGTTTGCCTTCGGCAGCTCCCTCCGGATTCAAATAAAAACCCGGCAAGCTATTCCTTCACCTGACCGAGACGACCAGGGCGACCCCATTCCATTTGAACATTGAAGTCACCAGGGGCCCGTCGTATTTCTAAACCCTAAAGTCGTGATGTTCTCTTCCGCCTCATCTTCGCTGGGCCGAGTGTTGTTGTGGCCACATATGAAGCTGAGCGTGGGATAGGGAGAGTATCCTTTGGCCACTCGATATACTTGAGCCACTCAGTATCCGGTGTCTGAACCTTGCCATTTTCATACCTCTCTTCAAAACTGTCCAGGAACTGCGGCATGTTTCTCTCCACCCACTCACGGTCCGGGTAGCCCCATTGCATTCGAATCCTGGGGTTCCAGACTCCACTGATGTCGACAAACCCCAGTGACATGAGTATCTCTCGAGCCAACCTGGTCTTCTCTCTTGCTTCTGCCCAGGTGCCGCATCGTTGATCAGTGGTGGGTACCAGCTCGAGGTCGGGGACTGGCTCCAGTACGTCGATAGAGTGTCTCCCTAGTGGGGCGAAAGGGGCAGGAAGGAGAGGGCACGGGTTGCCTGTGAGAACGCTCCAACGTTCGTCACTGATGAGTGCGCGCCAGAAGTTGACCCATTTTTCGGCTTGGTCGTGTTTTTGGAGAGGCTTGCGCGGAGCATCGGTCAGGTATACGTCGATTATTTTCGGAGAATGCGTCCTGGGGGTTGCGCTAATAGTGATTGTCGCAACTAATTGAATTTCCTGGTTGTCAGACATCTTGACAGTGGTGGTGGTGTATGGAAGGCTGGAAGAGTTGTTTCTGTTGATGAGGAGAGATAAAGAATGGAGTGCTGAGTTCTGCTTAGAAGATTTGGAAGAGGGCGAGACAGGTCATGGATATATACCCAAACAGAGCGTGAAACAGATCCAAGAATTCGGTCAAATCTTTGAGCGTACTCAAAGCCCGACACTTTTAGCCGCTATCCATTTTTATACACGCTCCGTGTTGTTGGTCGTTTCCTCTTTGTTCCAACTTCCAACAACAACAGGTGCGTTGGTCGAGCCAGCCAGCACGGGAAGTTGAAAGAAAGCGAGCTTCCGTTTCCGTCCTGTGACCCTCGTCTCCCAGGTGAAAGAACAAACCGCTTCCTCCCAACTTCCTTGTAACCCATCCATAACGGCTACAATATCGCCACATCATTGGCCATAGTGGGGTCTGGCGTTTGGAGTTGTAACCTTCGAAGAATGTCAACATCACCATTAGTGTAGACACCACTCGGTCACTGCGGTTTTCTAGCTAACTCTTGGTCATTAAAGAAGCGGGAAAAAGAAGAAAGAATATTAAGGGAAGATGAGACAGATGGAGAAGGAAAACAGAAATACAAATAAGAAAGTGAAAGAAGAGGGTGGGACGGCGGATACAGAAAGACAAGAAACCCGTCAAAAGAAAAAGAAAGGAGAAAAAAAGAAGAAGAAGAGACCCGATGAATGAACTGGTGAACACCACTTTCCCTGATACTCTTGATCAGGAGCTGACATCTCCTTACAATTTGGTGTGCTGAAGTCAACAGAACAACGTGATAGAGGGGAGTGAACGTCGACCAAAGAGATAAGCTGCATACCGATAAGTAAATCAAGTTCCGCTGCTCCGGAGCAAAGTCCGGACGCAACAAGACGACATCACTTGGACATTTCCTCTTAACTACCACAAAAATCCTCAATCCGATCCCGCCTCACATCCGCGCATCTCCCAAGTCAGATATGCTTAGTATGACGGGTAGATCCTACACCTATCTCCATCCATCCCATGTAGCCGACATAGAATAACGTGACATCAGAAGGGATCATCGGAGAAAGCCCTACATACATATCGCCACGGGCACAGACATCCACACGCAACACCACACACAACCTGGAACGTCTTGTCGGGTTGACACAAAATATGTGCGTCCATTATTATCCAGGGTATAAAATTTTTACCCCCAACCGCGTTGAAGCAGTCGTCTAAAGCAATTAGTTATCCCCACCGAACTCCGCAGTCCTGAAAAATGATCATGTTGAGGACCAAGTACCAAATTGCAACGCCCCTTGAAAATGCATGCAATATGGTGAATTTTTCCGACTCCCAGTAAAATTTTTTCCGTAACCTAATCCGTCGTTGAGATCGCAAAACCAGTGACCTGTTTACCACCCTGTTTTTAGTTTTCCCAAGCCTTCATCCCGGGTCTCATGCAAAGTTGAAAAACATATCCGTGACCCATTGGCATCGCTGTTGAATAATGCCCCAATCGCTTATATACCGTATATCTTCATTACCACGCAAAACATTCAGGAGATCTCTCCATGTGGATGACACATTTAGAGACCGGCATCGTATCTCCAGCCCTCAACGGGGAGGGGGAAGGTGTTGCTCCAGGCAGCAATCTCCTGCTTGAGCTCGTTGATGCGGGGAATATCGCCGGTGGCGATCTTGGCCTTGAAGTCCTTCTGCTTGTTGGCCTCCTTGGGGAGGGCAGCCTGGATCTCCTTGCAGAGCTTGACGGCCTCATCGACGTAGGTGGCGACCTTCTCGAAGTCGGCCTCGCCGAAGCCACGGGAGGTCATAGCGGGGGTACCAATACGGAGACCGCCGGGGGTGAGGGCGCTCTTGTCGCCGGGAACGGCGTTCTTGTTGCAGGTAATGTTGATCTGCTCAAGGAGGAACTCAACACGGGCACCATCGATGGCGAGGGGGCGAAGGTCAACGAGGACCATGTGAGAGTCAGTGCCGTCAGAGACGAGCTTGTAGCCGAGCTCCTTGAGCTTCTTCTCGAGAGCCTTGGCGTTGGCAACGACCTTCTGCTGGTACTCCTTGAACTCGGGGGAGGAAGCCTGCTTGAGGGCAACGGCAAGGGCGGTGATGGTGTGGTTGTGGGGGCCACCCTGGTGACCAGGGAAGACGGAGAAGTTAATCTTGTCCTCAAGATCATAGAGGATCTCCTTGCCGGTCTTGGCGTCGACAGAGCGGACACCGCGGCGGAAGAAGATCATGGCGCCACGGGGGCCACGGAGGGACTTGTGAGTGGTGGTAGTAACGACATCGGCGTAGAGGAAGGGCGAGGGGATAACCTCGGAGGCAACGAGGCCGGAAATGTGAGCCATATCGACGACAAGGTAGGCGCCAACGGAGTCGGCAATCTTGCGCATGCGCTCGTAGTCAATCAGACGGCAGTAGGCAGAGGTACCGGCGACAAGAATCTTGGGGCGGAAGAGCTGGGCGTTCTTCTCGAGGGTATCGTAGTCAATGATGCCGGTGTCAATATCGACGCGGTAGGGCATGGTCTCGAAGTAGGTAGAGACAGCAGAGATCCTGAAGAGGGTAGGCGGGTTAGCTTGACCGATCCTTTGGTTGACTGGGGTAACTTTGTGTGACACTCACTTGCGCTGGGGGGTCTGGTAACCGTGGGAAAGATGGCCACCGTGGGGGAGGTCAAGACCCATGAGTCTGCCGTGAACGGGCATGATGGCCTGGTAGACCTGGAGGTTGGCAGGGCTGCCGGACAAGCACTGAACGTTGACACCCCACTTCTTGGGGTCGAGGTGGAAGGCCTCAAGGGCACGGTTCTGGCAGAGGACCTCGATCTCGTCGATGTGCTGGTTGCCGCCATAGTAGCGGGCGCCGGGGAGACCCTCAGAGTACTTGTTGGACATGGGGGAGCCGAGGGCATCGAAGACGGCACGCGAGGTGACGTTCTCGGAGGCGATCAGGATGATGGACTCGCGCTGGCGCTGAACCTCCTTCTTCATGATCTCGGCGACCTGGGGGTCGGACTCGACCAAGCTGTGCTCGAGCATCTGTATATCGCAGGGTGATGAGTCAACAGGTTTGTACCTTCAATGTGCGGCCGGAAGGAATCCACATGGAATTGGAGAAGAAGGGTTACCACGTACGGTCTTGTGAGTCTCGGAGAGGGCGTAGGTGGACATGGTGACTGATTTGGGGGGTTGGCTTCTTTGGAGAGTGAGAGGCCGTGTGAGGATTGAGGATGATGATGGAGAGAAGAAGAGAGGAAAGAGGAGAGGGGGACCGATGACTGAGATATAGAAGGAGGGGCACTGAGATCCAGGGTTGCTGGACGGGTCAAGCTCTCAATTGAGTGGCTGCGCGGGAGGAGGGAGAAAGAAAAATTGGAACCCCGCCAATGTGCAGCTCCTACAATTCGCAATCGCCCTCAGCTGCAAATCTGCTGCCAAAAATCGCCAATCCGTGCCAATCCGCCGCACACTGCAAGGACGGGGCCCGATCTCCGGACCTCGAAAAACAGAGCCTGGGCCCCGCATTCGACATCGCCTTCTCCACCACATTGGTCACTGGCGTGAGCTTTACCTTGAGCTTTGCGACTGTTGCGGTCCGTAATCCTGGTTATCGCAATACCGGGGTTCGCTACCGGGCCATTGCGGGTGTCGACGATGACTCTTTCTTCCTCCGGTCCTGAATTGGTCTTTGAGTACTGCCAAGACTCACCTATTCAAGTTTATCCCCACGCTATTCTGGCCAATTATGTGGTTTGCTGGGCTGCATGCCCCGTTGAGTGCAGGTCCTTCTCCAGATGCAATTGGCTGAATAGCGTGGGGATAAATCCGACTTTGCGGTATTGGCCTCAACATCTCCGGTCTCTTCCCTCTCGTTGTCGGCTCCAGCCTGTGCGCTAGCCCAGACTCTGTGGTTAACCGTCCCTTTTCGTATTTGTCTAGGTTATATCCGGAGACTGACAATGATTATACCTCTAGTATCGATTGGAGATAAGACGAACCATTATCTTATCGGCTTGGAAGGATGACATGGGCATGACACCTGACACTACACCTGACATCGTTGTATAAGACGACTCGGATGGTACTCATTTCAGCTCACAACTACCACTCACAGCTTCCCGTCAACACGGCACAGTCGCGCATTTTCGCGTCAAGTTCGCGTACTGGTTGAGGTGCTTCTTTGAGCCAGTGTTCCTGCTGGATACCACAAATCACAATGGAACAGGACCCCCAAGACCCTACAGACGGGAGTTACATGTACCTTGCCTTATCGCCTTTCGATAACTCAAATCAGGTGGTCGATGCACTATTAAGAGCTAAGCTTGGTGCTCTTCAAAGCTGTCGAGCATTGGATTGTCTGATGAGTCTCAGACAGCCATTGTCTTGTGCTCCCGTCCGCATCCGTGCTCAATGGCCTTCCATGCCTGTCTTCCCCGTCCCTTTATGCGTCCCGTTTCAGTCGTGTCGACCACTTCGCTTCTTAGACTAGTGAAAAGGTACGGTGAACCTCTCTGGCTCAATGGCAGGCCGTTATGTAATCCATATCTTGGCTAGCCGTCTTCGTCTCACTGGGCCCACCTCCGGTTTGTCTGGGTTAAAGTGGGGACACTTTTTGCAAACAATCCAATCATCCCATGGCCGGCCGGGAAGCGATGAGCGCCTTGTTTGCACCAGTTTGCGCTGATAGGGTTAGCGATCGCGACCTAAGAAGCCCCTGCCTGCAGCGACCGGCCCTGGTCTTGGGTCACACGTCATTAGGTCACCAGGCACAGCAAGGTACGCGCAACCACTTCTGCCACCGGACCATTCAAAGTGCCATCGCTTCATCGATTCCCGTCCCTCCAGTAGGCAGCCAGCGGCCAAGCTCCTCCCCCATGGGTCACACGAAACAGCAAGGGCCGCTGGTGGGAAATGGAAACAGGATGTGCAAGACTCTAACAAGAGTTGTATGTAAATGCCAGCACGGTTTGTTAGCCGCCTAGCGGCTCATCGTCGCCCTCGCCATCGTCCACATCACACCCGCACCCGCCTGCAGCTGCGCCTCTCCACTTCTGCCACTTTAACAGGCCCGGGTCGACCTCCAACTCACCTGCAACAACCCGCACCACCCATAAGTAACCTTCGACCGACCTCTCTCTTCCCGTCTTCTTTCTCTTTCCCCATCCACTGTTGCTCTCCACCACAACCCTTGCTTCTTGTCCCGTCATCACCAACTTAACCATCTTATCATCGAAATCCGTCGCCAGTCTTTCGTTACACACTCGTTCTTGTCACTACAGTGCTCACGATGAAGGGCGCTTTGTTGACGGCAGCTATGCTGCTCGGCTCGGCTCAGGCCGGAGTGCACACAATGAAGCTCAAGAAGGTTCCACTTGCGGAGCAGCTTGTAAGTGTTGACCATGTCCCTTGATGGCTACTATGAACACTTGCTGATGATGATATTCGTTATTAGGAGTCTGTTCCCATCGACATGCAGGTGCAGCACCTCGGACAGAAGTACACTGGTCTCAGGCCCGAGTCCCATACCCAGGCTATGTTCAAGGCCACTGATGCTCAGGTTACCGGCAACCACCCGGTTCCCATCTCCAACTTTATGAACGCTCAGTGTAAGCATTGCACACTTCCTTGAGAACTCGATGTATGTTGGCATGGGCACAGTAACTAACGTCTGATAGATTTCTCCGAGATCACCCTCGGAACGCCACCCCAGACCTTCAAGGTAGTTCTGGATACCGGCAGCTCCAACCTTTGGGTTCCCTCGTCCCAGTGCGGCTCCATCGCCTGCTACCTCCACAACAAGTACGAGTCTTCCGAGTCGTCGACGTACAAGAAGAACGGAACGAGCTTTAAGATTGAATATGGCTCTGGTAGTCTCAGCGGCTTCGTCTCTCAGGACAGAATGACCATTGGTGACATTACCATCAATGACCAGCTCTTTGCCGAGGCTACCAGCGAGCCCGGCCTGGCTTTCGCCTTTGGTCGCTTCGATGGCATCCTCGGTCTCGGCTACTCGAGGATCGCTGTGAATGGCATCACCCCTCCTTTCTACAAGATGGTTGAGCAGAAGCTCGTTGATGAGCCCGTCTTCTCTTTCTATCTCGCCGACCAGGATGGCGAGTCCGAGGTTGTGTTTGGTGGTGTCAACAAGGACAAGTACACTGGCAAGATCACCACCATCCCTCTCCGCCGCAAGGCCTACTGGGAGGTGGACTTCGATGCCATTGGCTATGGCGAGGATGTTGCGGACCTTGAGGGCCACGGTGTTATCCTCGACACCGGCACCTCTCTCATCGCTCTCCCCAGCCAGCTCGCTGAGATGCTGAACGCTCAGATCGGTGCCAAGAAGAGCTGGAACGGTCAGTTCACCATCGACTGCGGCAAGAAGTCCAGCCTCAAGGAAGTAACGTTCACGCTTGCTGGCTACAACTTCACCCTCGGCCCCGATGACTACATTCTGGAGGCTTCCGGTAGCTGCTTGTCGACCTTCATGGGTATGGATATGCCCGCCCCGGTTGGTCCCTTGGCCATCCTTGGTGATGCTTTCCTCCGCAAGTACTACACAATCTACGACCTCGGCGCCGATACTGTCGGCATCGCCACCGCCAAGCGCTAAATAGCCTTGAGAGGGAAGAGGGACGAAGTTTGGGTAACCTGTAGTTGGGGAGCAGGAGTTAACGAGATTGTCACGTTGTTCAAGTAGTTCTTAATGACTGTATGATGATGGGAGGGCGCTGCGGGATTGGGTTTGTTTCTTTTATGCAGCATAATAGCAGTATCGGTATTTAGGACCAAACGGCTCATTGAAGTCAGCTTACACCAACAAGACATATGGGAATTGAAATACAGTAATGGTCAAAAAATACTGTCCCCCCCCACCTCCATACATTTGCATCAACCTTCCGCCTCGCCATTTCTTTTGCATCTACCTTTTCTTCAACCCTTTGCAACTCCTTCAATTCCCGGCCAAAATGGCTGATCTTAGTCGCCATTTAACCGGAAATGCTCGGAGTTCACGAGGGTTTAGGAAAGACCTAACGGAACCCGAATGCGTAGCTATTATCGCATTGCGAAATGCCGGTGTTTCGCGCCGCCAATTCGCCCAGCAATTTGACTGCACCGTTAAGACTATTACTAGAATTTCAAAGCGCTTTGAACAATACTAAACCCTAAAGGCTCTCCTAGGAAGAGGAAGAAAGGAGAAATTAACACCAATAGAAAAGCGTTACATTCATTGGATGGTCAAAAGGAACCTTAGAATAAGTTGGAGAGCTCTTATTAACGATTGTAGTGTTATTATTACTAAGAATACTATCCAGAAGATTTTGGGTAAAGATTATCGTCGAAAATGGCTCTTAATGAAGAGGATTCTCCTTTCTAAAGCTGATGTTAAGAAGAGGCTTAAGTACGCTAAGAAATTTCGCTGTCAAAGCGAAGTTTTATTGGAGGTAAACTTTTTTTTTTTTTTTTTTTAAATTATTCTTACCTTGCTATTAACCGTAATGTTTTTAGGGAAATTATTCCAACGAATGTTCCGTCTAAAACGCCCCTAATTAGCCTGATAATTAGATATTTTGAAGGCCTTAGGATAAGTTTAAACCCGGTTTAGTCAATTTTAAAACCTATGTCAAATCTTCTAGTATTTCAATAGCTTAAGGGATGATTTAGAAGAGTGGACAGTCGAACTTCATTATTATAGATTGTAATCTAACTTTAGTAAGAAATGGGTATACCTCTAACTCTTATATCGATGTTCTAAAGTAAAAGTTGGTCCTCCATTATCGCATAGGAACTTTCTTTCTCTAAGACAACGCTAGAATTTACACTTCAAAGGTAACTAAGGATTAGTTAGAGAGCTACAGCATCTGGTGCATAGCGCATCCCGCTCACAGCCCAGATTTTAACCCTATTGAATACGTCTAGAATAAAATGAAGAGGATGTTAAGAAAAGAGTTTCCAGAGCTCTATTTATTGACTGAGAACGAGGCTAATAAGCAAAGAGTTAGAGAGATACTTATCGACATCTAGAACCAGATCCTCCAGGCTTTCATTGATGGCCTTATCAACTTGATGCCCAAGCGCCTCGAGGCTATAAGAAAAAACAAAGGCTAGTATACTAAATATTAGATTAGGCTTCTACCTTTCATTTGCAATAAAAACCTGTTAACGTGTGGCTGGTACTGTGCCCTGTAACTACCTTGTACTACCTTGAGGTATAGAAGGTTGACTAAACTATTCCCTCTACAAAATCAGTTGACTCAGTCYCCACAGAATGTACTAGAATACAAGAGGTTCTACCACTGTATTCTGGAGTCTTATAGTTTAGTCAGCATTTCTTCCAGACTGATTTGTCATCACAGGATTCAACAGAAGCTTCTAGATGCTTAATATTCATGTATATAGAGACCTCTCCTNAATACAARAGGTTCTACCACTGTATTCTGGAGTCTTATAGTTTAGTCAGCATTTCTTCCAGACTGATTTGTCATCACAGGATTCAACAGAAGCTTCTAGATGCTTAATATTCATGTATATAGAGACCTCTCCTCTCCTTCAGTTAGTCACTYCTTAAGCAAGCAAGCAYAAGTCAAGCAATACAATACAGTCTTTTCTCAYAGTGCAGAGTCCACTGTAGCCTTCTGTCTTGAGAGCAGAGTCCTCTCTAAGACCTCTTTTACAACATTATTCCTCTATTGTATTTGCAGCTACGCTGCTTCCTTCAGCACTGSTGTCGTACTTCCTACCGCTTCCGCTCCGCTCTGCTACAAGTGCATAGTTCACTGTAGCAATCCTGTACTGGTACTATCATTATAGGCCAGTCAGGGCATCGCAGCAAACACTGTCATATTCGAGGGATTATTGGTGCTATCATGTTCGACATGGCGACTTGGACGATGATATCGGATTTTTGACAACAGCGGCGGCTATTTGTGAACCTGGCTCAAAACATCTCCGCACCTGGACAGAAAATCATTTGGCGGGATGGGCGTATACCGCCAAAGACTGTGTCCACAAGTCTTCATTTTGCTGCGGCTGTAGGCTGCAAGGGCCTTGTCCAACACCTTCTACGTACCATTGGCGATGAAGAATTCAATGCTGTGCATAATACAACGGAAAGAACACCTTTAGCGTTGGCCGCCCGCTGGGGACGCCACCACGTCATACAGCTTTTGACTGAGGCGGGGGCCAAAGTGGACGCGGGGGCCAACGTGGGTGCTCGCTTGACATACAGAACTCCACTCCATTGAAGCTGTGTTACGTGGATGATTAGAGTGTGTCACTATGTTACTCAATTACGGCGCCTCCTTTAATCAAGTTGATCAATTAGACTCGCGAGGAGGGACTCTTTTGCATGTCGCGGGTATGCATGCCAGCGGGGAGATGGTGGAGCTCTTTGTTGAGAAGGGGATCAATGTCAATTTCACAAACTATGACGGCGATACCCCTCTGCTAGCGACCTCTTCAGTCCCCGGGTATGTCCGGAGGTCAGATGGCATCAAAATAGCATGAGGACTGATTGAAAAGGGAGCAGATCTTGACATAGCCAACGAAGAGGGCGAAACCGCTCTCATGACAGCAATCCGATCGCAAGAGTGGGATTTGGCGAAGTTCCTTATTGAGAAGGGTGCAGATCCCAACCTACAAACCTGTAAGGGCGAGCTGGCCCTTCACATGGTTCAATACCGCCTTGACCACTGGGATACAGTTGAATCACTAGCCAGGGCGCTAGTTGAGAAATGCGTCCACTTGGAAGCACGAAATTATTAGGGTCATACTCCCCTACATGTTGCTGCTGCTCACAATCTTCCTCAGTTAGTAAGATTGCTTTTTGAAGGAGGCGCGGAACTTGAGGCTATAGACTATAATGGTCTTACTCTTCTATATCTAGCGGTGGTTACTCCGTAACCGATAATTGTTCAGATTTTACTCGACTCCGGCGCGAATGCTGAGGTTACGAACAATGAAGGCGAAAGTGCTCTCTTTGGTGCGGTTGCTATATCACATCCCGAGATTGTTCAGATGCTTCTCAACTTCGGTGCTAAAGTGGAAGGCATTGGGACAGGTCCTTCACCCCTAAAAGAGGCTGCGGAACTCATTGAGATTGGGTTGAATATAGCGAACATTATTTTGAGGGAGTATGAAATGTTCAAGCTACGAACCTCAGACTTGCTCGAAACCAGAACCGGGAACTGGGATCTAGTAGAAGACAACCCGGAAATGATACGCCTTAGAAAGCTTTGGTCTGCTATAGAAGCTACGAAGGGCTTAGAAACTGTGACAAGGGCTGTGATCAGGGCTTGGAACAGTAGTTCAATTCAGCTAATAAACTACTTTGGTCTCGAAGGCCTTGTTGATTCCTTCAACCTCCCGAGAGAGGCTGGGATCTCAAGCCTTCTTATGCTAAAGGGGAACGGTACGTACCGTAGTACGTACCGGGCCTTGTTGCCTGAGCTTNGTAGTTCAATTCAGCTAATAAACTACTTTGGTCTCGAAGGCCTTGTTGATTCCTTCAACCTCCCGAGAGAGGCTGGGATCTCAAGCCTTCTTATGCTAAAGGGGAACGGTACGTACCGTAGTACGTACCGGGCCTTGTTGCCTGAGCTTCAAGGTGTCTATCTAGTGGTCTGAGTATATATAGATCCTTCTGAATGCCTTCATCCACTTTCCTGTGCTCTCCTGGCGCCGGCCCTCGCCGGTCTGCCTTATCCTTGCGTGTATGGCAGGAAATCATCCCTCATGATGCTTGTTGATGCCCAATGAGGCCAGGAGTCTGGCCTAACGCCTTCGGCAGTTCGATGGTTGGCTCGATAGCCCGGTAGGTTGTGCCGTCGGTTGAACAGTCTGTCC
>RANY01000235.1:0-44688 GCA_009805235.1 Neurospora pannonica FGSC 7221
CCGCCGCCTGCCAGCCCACCCGCGGAGGGCCGAGCCGCCCAAAGAGAAAGCAGCGACGACATTGTGCTGTAAACTACGTAGGGATTGCGGCAACGACCGAGGGACCTATGAAACAGAACCTTGTCCTCAAATCGTTAGCAACCTTGGAAGTCGCTGCTCGCCTTTTGCGAGAGAGAGGACCGGAAATGGCAACGATCGACGTTTTGAATGACACCTACTGGACCCGACTGTGTGCCCACTGCCCCAGTCTTCGGAATTCCACTTCCTGGTTTGCCCTGTGGCACTGCAAGGGCAATTGCTACGCTACAGCGGCAACAAACCAGGAATGACATGGAAGCAGCGGGACCCTTCAAGCCTCCCGTACAAGTACCTCTAGACTTTGGACCCTGAAGACTTGGCGCGGATTTGACGGCATCACGGGAATGAGTCGGCCGCTGGCGAGTCACACAGTCGGAAGCTAGGTAGAGGTATGTACAGTCCAAAACAATCTTTTCTGCCACTCTACGGGTTATGACGACGTCAACCAAACCTCGAGGATGCTTGGCACACTAGTATATATCGTGACTTCCTTGCGAGGACTCACGTTCGGTGCTGTGCATTACTGGCTGTATAAGAAATCGGATGAACCTCCGGTCATTGCTGCCAATATCGCTGGGTTCTAGGTAGTTGTTGATGTTCAACTTTCAGCTCCAGATCGTCTTTTATCGGTCCTTGAACCCTGCGGCATCAGCTGGGCCTGCCAAGTCAAGTCGGCTGAAGTCTCGCAAGCAAGACCGGAATGGTTGTTTTGTCTGTTGACGAATTTGCAATGTTCAGAACATCGAAACTGTAGTGATGATATGACGGCTCGGGAGATGGAAGATGACGATCGAGGACGGAAGCAGTGCCGAAAGGTACTCGCCCAACCGAAAAAAACAGCGAACACGGCAGCAAACCCGAGATGGACATGGAAAATGTTAGGCAGAGATGGAGAAAGACACAAATACCATCCGTCATCCGCTCGACGGAAAGTTGAAGCTGATCGACACTTTAAAGATGCCTTTTTAGGTCAAACTGGATGCAGAAAGTCCTCGTAACTCTTGTTAGAATAGGTTCTCGTCGTTGTCTGTAATTGCCGCTGCTATCACAACATGTCAATTCACAGAAAGACATTAATATGAAAACGGTCGTCTGGTCCCTGAACCGGATCGGTAGGTACTGTACATCATGCCAATGCCATTTGTGCATGTGTTCAAAATCTCAGTGTCCTGGGGACCCGCTTTGCTCCCCGAAACCAGTGGGAAAGACGGGGAAGACCCGGACAGCGTTGTCAATGAAATTGGCTCAGCTGTGACAGCGGGTTGCTTCTGGGCCTGGCCGTTTTTTTCAGAGACCAGTCTAGATCTTCTGCTGAAATGAACTTTGGCTGAGTGTGACATGTGGCCGAATGACAGGATTCGTTCGATTCTCAAGTCGTGTCAATAATATTGTTTATCGATGTCATTCTGTTAGTGTTTCACGCGGACGGGAACGTAACCTTACCCTCCCGTTCTTTTGGTGCAGGTGGTTTGGGTAAGAGCGGGATTGATTCGTGCTGTACCATGGGATTTGGATAGTAAGATCGATAAGCGTAGGAGGATAAGATTCAGAACGTAACCTGGAATGTATGCAATGGATGTATTACTGGGTAATCCGCAATAAACTAGTGTAAGAAACTCCACTTCCACTGACTCCGCTCAAGGTTCCTTGCAGAAACCACCAACTTCCTCTCAACTTCTTGACAACATCGTCGTCCCGGCCTCGCGCTATAACGACGCGGACGCAGCTATTGTGACCACACGGCACACGAGACTATGAAAATGTATCCCACCCGGTCCTCTTCCGGCATTCCCCAACAGGCCGAACCCGCGAGCGCGAGGCACAACTTGTAATCCAAAAGATGCGATTTGAACATAGCCTGGCCCTGACATCGCCGTCTGGATCTTTTGATCGTCAAAGAGTGTTTGCGGCAAGGTTAGGCCTCACCGTGGCCATATAAAAACCTGAAGATGTCTTGAAATGAACTTGATCGAGTCGTGTCCGGCTAATCCAAGAACAGTGAACGTCTTTGACGATCTCACGGCCCAAGCCGCCAAACCGGCAATATCATGACCTTTCAAAACAGAACATGTACCCACTGTGGCGGTTCTGGCCGCCACGCTACCGACGTTCTGGCACGTCTAGACCTTGATGCAGGGGTTCGGATCCGGATACAGATGGGCGGTGTTAACGTGGGCGCCTTTTGCGGCTCAAACTGATTTCGATGACAACACAACAACGGGAATAACAACACCAACCACACCCGATTCCCATTTCCAACGAGAGCAGTTACCATCACCGAAAAAACGCCAGGCGCATGCACCAGACAATAGTTTAGTTGGCTTGAGTGCAGTGGCAATGTATCACCGCGCGAGCTAACACCAAGCGTATCGAATTAGCGATACCCATGGCGGGGTTGGGGGTGTGATGTTTGTCCTCCCGCCCCTGCCACGACGTCGAAAGTTGGTGTTGCTTGCGAGAATACCATGCTGTGGATACTATCCTATATGGTACGCTATTATACGGACGGATATCATATGCTCAATGCGACCATCTAGACTACAAACTCGTTGCTAGCTCGTGCCGCTTCTCTCGCTTGAGACGACATGGACGTTGACTTTAGCTTTGTCTCGGGAACTTCCGGACGGACGAGACTACCGCCGATACCAGGCTATCAAGCAAGATATTGTCGGATTGAAATCCCATCTTCATCTTATGGCCTTTTTGTTCGGGCTTCGGCCGGCGAACCTACGGAGACATGTCGGTATTTGATCCTTGGAAGTGCCGGTCCGGAATTTGAACTACTGTATTGAAAGAACTTCCCGGGTCTACCGGGCTGCCGGGCACGTGGGCGGCGCGGAAGGGAAGCCGACCACGTTCCCCGGACGGACCGTATTGGACTGTATCGTCCTATCGGATTCGAACATTTGCATGCGTCTTGCCATCAGACTTTTCGTTCAGAGCAATATCAGAATTGCGATTACCTACGAACTTCTTCGTTCCATTGGCCATTAAGATACGAAAGAGGCCTCCTCGCTTCCAGCTTTATTTTGCCACGATGGACGATTCTCGGGAAGTTGGCAAAAGTTCCGGACATTTCGGTATTATTGACATCTGCTATTCGCCATATCGTTGTCTCCCAGTTACAAGTTCGAAGCGAGAAAGGTCCTGCTGGTTTTGATGAAGAAGACTGGGCCTGTGGGGTTCCCCGTAGCTTAGTTAAGATGCGGTGGCCGAATTCAGTTTATTTTTCCTCTCCGGGTCCGTGCCCGATCTCTATGACCGGGCATGCATGGACAACGGAGGCGGACGCGTCTCCGATCTGATGGAGATTGTACGTAAACGTCGAACATAGTCGCCGTCTGGTAGTGGTCATGGTTCTCCCTGGCATCTTTTGGCGCGTGGAATCGTGGTTCCGTAGTCGAAGTCCCGCAAGGAGTGACCATGTTTCGCTGCTCGATATTTGACCACCTCTAAAATAGCGGTAGTGAAAGGCGTGTTTTTTAACCGGCTTGGCCAACACTTCTTCGTTTCAGCTGAGGATCCCCGGATGTAAAACGGCGATAGGCCCTGATGGCCTCGGAATTGAACGTTTACTCATTCCAGGAAACGTCTCGGTTGTTGTTTTTGCAAATACGAAAGCTCGAAAACGATTTGAGATGCCAAAACAAGTTGCACTCTCATCACCAAGACTTCAGGGGATTTGCACTAAAACACAGTGGAACGAGTGGTACCAGATCGCCGGGACTTGCAGCGGGGGCCGTGCATCCGGGTCTTCTAGTCATCGTCCAAAACACCAAGAATTTTGAGGGATCGATCGTCAAATCACAACTACCTTGCCTACCACATGTCTTGACTGAGTTGACCCTCTTGCTTCCTCCGGTCGCGGGCTCGGATCTCGGCAGTATTCTGGCCGATCGGTACCGGCGGACCCACGACGGCCTTGGATCCTGAAGTCCCTGCATTGACCGGAGGTGACGCCGGTGAAGTGGTTGGATGCTCTCCGTCCTCAGCTCCCGTTCGGTGCCAATGGGGCCTTGTCGCTATGGGTGTTTAAGCTGAAGGCGGGGATGGCGGAGTTCGTATATGCTCGTTTACACGCCGTCATGATACTCAAAGTTTACAAGCCCTCGAGATCGTTGATCCTAACTTCCCGAAATGAGGAACAACATCCTGGATATGCCATGTCACTGTTGGACTTCTAAAGCTGTTCATGTTTCTCTCCTTTGATTTCACGTCTATATGCGCTTCGCTAGTGTACCTCTAGGTAACAACCTCTATCGTTCTTTGCTAACCGAACTGTTTTCTCTTTTGTTTGTTTCTTCTTTCTCTCAAACGCCAATGCCAAAGCAAACGCTCATTCGAATTTCGAACCATGAGTCCATGACTGCCTCCGCTCACTGCGCTCACTGAACACACCTCAGACCTCCTTCACTCGCTCATCTTCTTGCGCCAAATACCCCGGAGCTCTTCAGATATGACGGCTTCCGCATCGGACCAGGAACCGGCACGCTCACGGCTGCTGCTCTTCTCATCCTTCTCGAGCGCGGTGGCATCGCCATGTTGCTCATGAGCCTCGACGGCTTCGACCTGCTCTCTCATGCCATCAAGCGACAAGGCGCGAGCTCTGGTTCCGCCTGGCGTGACGACATCACCGGTTGTGATACCGGTACTGGTTTGCTTAGAAGAGGCCGGGGAAGGGGAAGGTAAAGCTTCGCTTGACTCGCCCTCGGGGCCTGCTTCACCGTCGATCGTGGTGCATCCGCACTCGCACGCCATGCTTTCAAAGGCGCTGTCCCTTGGAGAATCGACGTAAGCGCCGTCACCGCAGCCGCAGCATCCCCCATCGTGTCCAATCTCAACCTCCGACCATGAACCAGCTTGTCCGTGTCCGTAACCCTGTCCTCCTCCAGACCACTGCTCTTGCTCGTGTCCATAACCGGACCAGTGCCCAGTCTCCTGTCCATATCCCCATCCCTGTCCAAATCCAGCTCCGTAACCAGAGCCCGGCGGCGCCCAACACATCCCCTGCGTCTCCCGATGACCCTGGGGCTGCACATGGGGAGGGCAGTGCCTTCCCCTAAGTTGACCACCACTAACACCCAAAGCTCTCAGCTCCCTTACCACGCCCACCATCTCCTCCACCTTCTCCCTCTTGATCTTACGGAGCTGCTTCGCGCGGCGGCGGTGGAAGTTGTATTTTCCGTGGCGCCAGATCTCGACTTCGTGGGCGGCGTCGAGACCGTTGAGCTGGGCTTGGATGTTTTGGAGACGCTGGGTCAAGTCGGTGACGCGAGGATCTTGGGGATGCTGGAAGTTTTGGGGTGGGAAGAGATGGGCCTGGTGATGGGGGTAAGATTGAAAGGGGGAGGCAAAGGGGGAAACAGGGTGCAAATGGGATGGACTGATGCGTGGATCAGAGGGGTGGGTAGGGGGAGGAGGAGCAAAGAGGTGAGGGGGAGGGGAAGGGGGGATTGAGGAGTGCTGGTGGTGATAGGTGTGTTGGTAAGGATGAGGGAAGTGATGAGCGTGAGGATGGTAGGGGAAAGGAAAGCTATGAAGGTGATAAGGAGGGGGAGTAGAAGGCTGGTAGTGAGGAAGGGCGTAGTGCTGTTGAAGCTGCTGCTGCTGGAAAGGCGGCCGGAAAGGAGGCTGCATGTAAAGGGGATGGCTAGCAGCCTGGTGGGGAGCCCATTCCCACAGTGCGTTGAAAGGAGGTGAATGGCGGCCGCTGCAGTACTGCTGCTGATATTCAGGAGAGTATTGCTCGTCCTGATGAGCTACATGATGCTCGTGGTCGTGGTCACAGCATCCTTGATGCGCGCCCGGGGAATTCGTGTCTCCCTTATAGCCTTCGTCGTCCGGCTGACCTAGACCGCCGACTCTCTCTTCCCGAGCGCGATATTCGTAAATAGCTTGGTTGAGCTTTGCCGTCAAGTTGGGAGTTACAGGGCGACCTCCACCGTTAGATGCCTCTGGGGTTTTGCGACCAGGGGCTGGGGTATTGTGTGACGGAATGGGTGAAGCCGGGGCGGAGGCTGGGATGTAGGCCATTACGATTCTGGGAGCGCCGCGGTCATACTTGTCGTTTTGACCATTCTCCTGTCCATATTGCGTTGGTTCGGCAGCTTTCTTGACGTCGGCATTGTTGTCTATGTTGCCAGGTTCCGATGTTTCTTTGGCAATGGTGATATTCTCCCCCCTGAGCTTGGACGGCTCTTCTGGGGCCCTTTGTGGCTCCTCCACGGTTATCGGCATGGTTTCCTATGCGCTTTGGCTTTGCTTGACTTCTTTTTGTGCTGCTATACCTAAGTCAAACCTTCGTTTTCCAGCTCCTGGTTGTGAAGAAGCTGTCAATCGAAGTACCTGTTGGTCCTTGATTCGCTGGAAAAGTATGGGGAAGCCAAATAACTTATACCTTATGGTGCAGCAAAGAGGAGACCAGAAGGTTAGCAACGAAGGGCCGGTTACCGGTGTCTGAATCACTTCGAGTGCTATTGTTCCGTCTGCTATCATCATTCACTTACCCAATTGGTTTATTGTCCATCTTCCATCTATTCATGCCACCCAACAGGACTGGCCCCGAACCTTGGAACATTGAAGGCCGAAGCCGGTCAGGTTATTCATGGGCCCATAGGTAGACGGGTGTGGATGCAATGTGTCAACCACACGGGCAGGTCAGGCGGAAAACCTGCCACCAGAATAGCGTGAGATTGCCTCCCGTGTGAGGCCCGGTCCAACGAGCTGATACTGGTAGCTCATAGCAGGGTTTGCCAGCGGTGTCACTATGCCATGGTTGTTTGTTGGACACTGAATTTCGGATATGAAGGCTGCTGGGCTGACAGGGTGTTTGACCAGAGCTGGAGTTCATGGGATTGAGGAAACGGTCTGGTTCACGCTTGAAGCGTTTGCTAGCTGGTGGTTGGCAGCACAATTTTTGGGTGTTGTTAGTCAGACGCGGATGAGATGAATTGTTGCAGAGGAGCGAGCACCGAGGGGATTGTAGATATCAGGTTCTGGATCCCACAAAACAAAGGGTGCGAGTGATTTGAGCCATGATCAATGGAAATGACGAAACATAGACGCAAAGCCGCCGAGCCTGAGGACGAACTCGATGCCTATCCTGTCGCCACTGTACTCTGCCCTGACTCACAACGTGATCGACTTGTCTTCGATTGGGTATCTATCTTCTTCACCTTTATCGACTCCTAACCCATGCGTAGGTTTCTTCACCCAGGGTCCAGTATATCGGATGGCCAACTGCTGCGTCTGTCCACTGTTGCCACCAAGCCTCCCTCCGTTCCAGCCTCTCTGGGCGTCGAGGTGCCGCGTGTTCTTTCGCAGGTATATCTTCGAGCCGAGCTCCTTTAGTAGCAGCAGCTGTCGGGCGGAGCTCTCATGCTAGTAGGGGTTGTCGGTTGCTCCCATGCTCCGAGCGCAATGGTCGTGTGGTATCGCGCTTCGTAATCGGTGTAGGCCGTGTTTCGATGTTCACACTTCGCCCCTTCAGCGCGGGTACGACGCGGTTTCTAAAGCGAAATTCGAGCCAGCTTTCCTCGTGTTGCTCGTAGCTGATCTCCCAATCCGTCGGTTGCAGCCCACGTCCCAGTTTGTAATTCCGTTCTCTTGCTCCGCGAGCCGACCGTGCTCCAAAATACTGTCTCCTCTTAATACTTCCAACTCAAATCACCGGGCCACCTCCCTGCTGCTCCAACCTCATCCTCAACTCCCTCTCCTTCTGCGCCACCTCCATTTCCAACCTCTCGACACTATACTTGAGGGCCTCCTTCCTCTGCCTGACGACTTTGGCTCTCAGCGCCGCCTCCCCATTGAGCTTCTTTCCCCCGCTTCCGGCCTCCTTACCCTTCTTCTGTATGCCTCCTGCACCACTTTTCTGTTCCCGGTTGTAATTCGACAGTCTGCCCCCGTTGAGCTCACACCTGGCCTTCAATGTCTCGACCCTCCTGCCCTTTCTCTCCAGCTCTTTGTCCACTCTCTCTAGTAGCAGCTCGATAAACGGACCGATCTCGTCGCGCAACGAAGCTTCGGCGGCTTGTAAAGTCGGTTGTGGGATCAGCTCGTAATGCCGAACGGTCTTGAGGACGGAGGAGAGCCGGAGAAAGTCGGAGGTGGAGGATTCGAGGAGGGAGAGGGAGGAGGAGAGGAGGTTGAGAGAGGAGTGAAGAGGCGGGAGGAGGGTGGAGAAGGAGGGGGGTGGTGGGTTGTAGTTGTAGTTGTAGTTCATCTTGCTGGTTTGGGTGCGCGAGTACGATTCGTGGGGAGACGGCAAGTTGTCGCGAGGTAGATCTGGTCGGTCGGTCTCGGTAGAGGTAGCTGTTCGGCGAGGGAGAATGGTTTGTGATGGTCTGCTGGTTGTTTTGTGGCTTGGGGGTCGTGGGCTGGTGCGGTTGTGGTTTGTTTACTTTCGGCGCGGTGGTTTCTGGCCTGGAGACTTAAAAGGCCGCGGTTCGAGGTCGGAGATAGATCGCGAAGATCTAGCCCTGTTTGATATGGCGATAGTCCTCGTTTGTTCGGTTAACGGAGTCGCGTGTGGGAGTTGGGTATATGAGGATAGTCGTTGCAGAGACTTGATCAAGAGGAGCGATCCGGGGAAGCGAAGAGAAAAAAATGATGATGGTCTGAGGCGAGTGGAAAGCCGAAAAGACGATCGCGTTCTGGTCTCCGCGCGTCATAACATCCCGCCCGCTGGGAGCCTTCCCGATGACACACACGATCCCGCTGTGGGGGTCACTGCAGCCCGCTGAAGGGTGGACCCTTTTGGTGGGTCGTGCACTAACGGCTGCCCTGTGGGGCTGTTAGTGCCGTGCCTTGACGGATCCATCACCCCGCCCTCAGCTTCCATTGTCTTCAACTCTCCCTCTTTCAATTCTCCACTTTGCCCAAACACCAACATCGACGTCGCGAACTCCACTTCCCGCAAGCTCCTTTCCTCCTTGTCTTCTCTACCAAGTGTAGATCGTGGCTCTCTCTACGAGCGTAGAGAGACGTACGAGTTCTGGTCTTTGGCTCGACGAGTGTCGCGTCTTCCCTCCCCCCCCACCCCCCAGATCCATCTCCCCCAAGCAGTGCTATCTTGGTATCCTAGTTCAAAGTCTGGAACGCCGTACCACTATTCTTCTCTAGTTCGACCCTTCAGGACCGGCCTAAGTTCCTTGATCATGGATGTTTGCTCTTGGGACCCGAACGCGTGCAATTTGTGCCGGTAAGTTGTCGCAAACCTCCCCACTGCATCATGAACAAAATTAACCCATTTTCCTGACAGAAGGAGAGAAGCACGACGGCAACGAGCTCGACAAGCTCTACTCGAACACAGACAGAAACGCGGGCTGGTCGCACGGGACGGCAAGCAACGTCAACTGGACGAGCACGACGAGAACATGGCGGAGAGAATCGTCGAGATCGCTGAAGAGATCGACAGGCGCACGAATGTGCCGCGCCTCCGTCGTCGGATAATCCAGGCCCGGATGTTGGAACTTACACCTGGCTATCTAAAGATCATTAGGGCCACAGCGAGAGCCCAGACTGACAAAGAAGGGACATCGATGTCGAGAAGCGTTGGATATGGAGATCAAAATACAGAGTAAGAACAGTATGACGAAAAGGAGCACAGGCGGCTCACGGAGCACGATTGGCACGATGAATATGATCAGGGCCAGAGTGGTAAAGGGTACGGCGGCGTAAAGTATAAGAAAACTACGGATATAGAATAAGGTAAGTAAGTAACAGAGATGCGGTGTGGTGTCTGATGGCCGAGAGAGAAACGCGACTGGACGGATATGAAGTTGAGAATTACGGTAGAGGTTTCTTTCTCGGTTCCTCGAGCGTGTGTACGAGTATGTTGCTTCGATACTGTGTAGGACTATAACTGTTACGAACTACCTTTGTAGCTGTCTTTATCACTGGCTTTCTTCTCTTTACTAGACTACTGTACGTAAGCAATATAATATGCTAATGGTCGTAAGAATATACCGAGTATGTTACGGTTAGTATATCTCACCTTGGGTATGCTTATCACGCATCCATGCGTCTTTATTATACCTTTGAACCCAACCTCTAGCCAGTTCCTGGATGGAAGAATCCCTAATGGACTTTGTCCGATGTGTTTCTATATTATTGTAATCCCCATCACAGTTTTGTAAGGTCTTTCTCAAACCACAACGAGCTGTATTGGACTATCCTTGTTCGGTTTATTCTTACGACCACTCGACCACTCGGCAAGCAATCGATACAATCGATACTCTCCTCTTCTCAGGAGTCAGAACATATCAACATCTTGCACATGGACATTCAGGCACCGTTCAACAGGAAGTACCCATGTCCCTGTCTCGACAAGGGTGGTGGTGGTGATGAGCGAGGTTAGGTTAGGTAAGATCCTCGGGTCTCCACACGTTCGCTCCTGGGTAATTTCGATAATCTCGGGTTCCTTGAAGATGGAGATTGGAGATTGGGAATTGGGAATGGGGAAGATTGGGAGGCAGCCAACGTGAACTTGTGGGTATGGTACTGTACTGTGAATGCTGTTATGATCAGAATAGTTACACGATATCGGACTCGGTACATGTATCACCATGATCAATCAGACTGTTTTTATTCTCTAGTTCTAACATCCCCGAGCCCTAGAATTCCGGGTACTCGAGTTTCCGTTGTTGCTGGATCCCTCTTCAGTTCACAGCCCCCATCCTCTCTCCATTGTTCGCCATCCATAAAGTTCGTAAAAGCCCCGTTTCCATCTTCCGATCTTCCCATCTTTTTCGGTTCCCTTCCCAACAGGGGGTTGTTCTCGGCCCTAGCTGCAGGCCGGAGAATAGAAGACATACAAAGTTGATACAAGAAATAGTGAAACATAAGGGAGAAAAGACATCGAAAGAGAAAAGGGTAAAAGAAGAAAAGACATTGCAAGAAAAAGAAAAACTCCGTTTCCACCCAAGCCATTCCCCGTCCGCATCCAACATCCTGTTTCTCCTTCGTTTCCAAACGAGCCACTGTTGCTGATGTGTCGCATTCCGAGTCCGTGGGAGGTCGAGAACAAAGTTCAACGTTAATGTGGGTATAAAACGCCGACTCAAAAGAAGAAAGAAAACATTTCGTGATTGTGTTTTGTGTTGGCGGTTCGCACAGAACCGCCAATCATCTTTCTC
The DNA here is from genome assembly GCA_009805235.1 of Neurospora pannonica FGSC 7221. Classification (NCBI taxonomy): domain Eukaryota; kingdom Fungi; phylum Ascomycota; class Sordariomycetes; order Sordariales; family Sordariaceae; genus Neurospora; species Neurospora pannonica. The sequence continues at coordinate 11,217 of RANY01000235.1, forward strand.
AAAGAAAAACATAAACTCCATCCCCAACCCATTCAGCCCGCTCATAGCAAAATCAAGTAATTGCTCGGCGCAATACCCGTCTCTCCATTCTCCTTCCTTGCCTGCCACCACCGCCCGCTCACGTCGCTAATCTCCAGCACTTCATGCTTCGAGAAACTAATCTCGTTCGCATCGTCCGGGTTGGCCTCGTAGCTGAATATCGCCTTGGCCCTATACGGGTATTCCGTCGGCGGAACAATCTCCCCCTCTCCTTGGGGTTTGGGGATGTTATTCGACGAGAAACCCTGGGGAATCTGCGACTGGCGAGCGGGGTTTTCGAGCCCGTTGAGCTGGGCTGTGTACATTTGCGGAGGCTGGAGGCCCGAGGCCGAGGTTTCGGGGCGCATGTTGTAAGAGCCGTAAGCATTGGGGGAGGAGAGACCGTTGTGGTTCATGGTTTGGCGGCTCATGTGGTGCGCGGGGAGGGCGGATTCCTTGGTGAGAGCGAAGGAGTCGATGTAGGCGCGGGGAACGGCGGAGGGGGCGGAGCCAAAGTAGAATATCCAGATGATCTGGCGGACGTTAGCAATTTGGTCGGGCAGGTGGGGGTTAACAGGGAACCGCATACCGTCACCATGGACAACAAAATGTACCCAGCCGCTGTCGCCTCCATGGACGCGACGCCGCTGTAAATCAGGTTATTAATCGACGACGTGGAACCGACCAACCCGACGGCCAGGTAGCCGACGATGGCGACATGGTAGGTCTGGGCGCTGTCGGAGGCGATGACGATGAAGATGCCGAGAATGAGGAAGAAGTTGAAGACGAGGGTGAACCAGCAGTAGGTTGGCCAAACGATGACGGGATCCCCATCTTTTCCATCGTTTTGGTCCCTGTAGCCGAAGATGGATCCAAAGAGGATGATGATCCATGCCAGCTGTGGTAAATGTTAGTTCTTGAACGCGACAGAACGGGAGAAGGGTGGATGCCAGGGCGCGCTTATGGAAACTCACAGTGGCAATAGAAGTAGTGGCCAAAGCAAATGGGTCACCAATAATGTTGCCCATGTCCATGCCTTTTCGGCGGTACGAGTTCCTGCCGTGTTCCATTTTGGGGTTGTTGAACGATGGGGAGTAGTCGAGCGATCCTCCGTACGATTGCATCAAGGGCGAGAGTCGCCAAGGGAGAGCGCGCTCTCGGGATATTCAAGGTCCGTGTGTGAGTGATGGACCGGCGTGTGGACAGTTCAGTTGACGCACACCTTCACCAGGAGCATAGGATGACAGCGAATGGCAGTGTGTCGTATTCCGAGGACCAGTCCGCGGTTGGCAATGTAATGTTTGTTTTGCGATGGCAAATGCGATGTTGCGAAAAGAGAGGAAGCGCGACGGCGACAGGTGGTCGGGGTCAAGGCAATAATTCGGGTCAGGTCGCAATCGCTATGTCCGAAGATTGTGTTCGTTTGCTGCAAGACGTCGAGCGAGGAATTCGGTGTCCAGCAACGCGGTATTGCTCGTCTCGGTCGTTGCAAGTATAGGTAGCAGTTGGATGATGGAAATGGGCAAAAAGTCGCTTTGTCGAGAGATGACGGATTGCGATGTTGTCGTTATTTGGAAATGCGAAGATCGGGCTGCTCGTGTTGTTGGTTGGCAGTCCGAGGCTGAGTCCAATGGGGATGTGTTGCTGAGTGGCCGTCGGGTATTATTGTTCGTTCGGAAGACGGGAGCCTTTCAATCTTCAGGGGAAATAAGCAACGAGTCGTCGCGCGGGTCGGGAGATATATCGGTACGGTAGTCGTTGGAATGGCAGCGGCGGTACGGTAGACGGTAGACACGGAAGATCAATCGGTGGAAGGGCGGTAGAAGAGTCCAAGTCTGAAGATGGTCCTGATTTCCTTTTCCTTTTTCTCTTTCCTTTGTTTGTCTGGTGTTCGTGTGGTGCCTGGCTGCTATGTATGGTAATATCTCGGTACCTGCCAGTGTCGTATTCCCCAGTCTCGTTCCGGTTCTCGTTTAAAGGGCTCAGCTCAGCTCGGATATGGCCTGGACATGGGCAATCGTATGCTGTCGTCGAGGTCGATGTGGTTTCGATTCAATCAATCAATGCAATGTTGTTCAAGATGGCTGGGGCGATGATCAACGCCGGCCAATGGAGAAGTGAAAGGGAAGAAAAAGAAGGAGGGAAAGAACAGAAATGAGGGGATGGGTTGCAAGTTGCAGCGGACAGGACCTGAAATAGAAATGGTGTGGGTGACGGTTGGTTGTTCGAGATCCGGAAGGCCAACGACTCTGGGGCAGTCTTGCCAATGAAAACGAGTGGACGAGAGCAAGAGAAGTGAGGAAGGGACCAACAATGGAGCCCACTGAATCCACTGAAGATGGGGAGCCATGTCCGCTGTGGAGGCCCTGGAGGGCGTCGGCGGAGGCACTGCACAATTAGCACAAAATGTCAACAGGCGGCACACTGTGCAAAACTTTACAGAAAGAACCAATCACATTATTGCATTTATCGGGCTAATGAATGCAATGTTAAAAAGGGACAGCCGGATGGAGAAGGGCACGGGCCTCCTCTCTACCAAATCGTCAACAGCCAAGACATTCCAGGCATAGCGGCCGCGTGGGAATTATGGGGCTAATTACAGACACAACATCGGCACAGTGCTGGCTAGCAGCTTGAATTCTTTTCTTCACTTCTCTCTATAAAGTCCATGTAGCTGATCGATGGCAGCCAAGACGGGCGGGAGAGGGAAGCATGTAAATCATTGATGGTGAGTTCCAAACTTTTGTGTTCAAAGGGAATGAGGCAGATAGATAGTGGTTCGCTTTCTGGTAACATGTTGATGCTCTGGATAAAGTTGTTTCTTAACTTTCTTACCTCTTCTTCTTCTACAATGTTCAGACTCATGGCTAAGAAGACTTAACCCAACAGTCGCATCTTGAAAACCAAACATCTGGGACTACTCGGAAGTCAGTCAGGCAGCTAGCCATGTGGCTTGTTCCTGTGCTCCATCCAATTATTGTCAGGACTGTCCAGAAACACCACGACCACTTGTAAACGATAGGCTGAGAGCCTGTTACCATGCAACCTCGCTCAGCTGAGCTTTTCGAAGGGCACAAAATGCCAGCATCCACCCATCTGTCAAGAGAAAGATTCACGATGACAAGAACCCACACCCATGCATTATGCAGGGGCTTTAGGCTCGCTGCGTGGGTTCCAGGGGAACGCCGTTCGTTTCGAAACATCATGGTGGCTGCAAATGTTTGGACAAGACGGTTGATGATCTCGTGGAGCAAACCAGCTAGTGTCATGCTGTCAGAATGCCAGGCTAGTCCAGAAAGCTTCTCTTGTCCTGCGGCACCGTCGATTTGTTCACTCCCGGTGCGGTATGCTCACTAGGTCTACAACAGGGAATGCGGGAAAAGGGAGAGGCATTGGTTTGTTTACAGTCCTGAACATTCCATAAAATATCGAACGCCATACGCCCGCCGATCTGTCGCGTCACGGCCTGGCCATGACATCTGCCCATTCCTTTGGCATTTTCCCGCACCCTCAATCATCTAATCGTGCCTCCCGATCTCGTTGACATGCGCTGATCTGAATGACGACGCTGGGCTAGCGGATAGGCTAACATAGGCCGGCGGTCTTCTGCCTTGTGGCATCTAAATGCTCGACAGCGCCGTTCCATGCGCGGTCCAAAGCAAGTTGTGCGCGTAACTCTACCCGGTGTATTGATCGTCATCTCCCGATGCGCCGCGATGCTGAAGTAGATGCGCCAACCAGGAGAATGCCGTGCCCCTGTACTTCTATGCCTTTGAAGCTCCCTCACGGTGCATCCATGTCCGTAGTCTGGTCTGAATGAAGCCGCTCGACCTCTCGCACCATCTTTCGCTTGTTGTCCTTATCCTCCTCTTTTCCTTCTCACTCCGTAACAGCGTCCATCTCCCTAACCCTCTCCGCTCTCCTCACCCTCAGTTCACACTTCTCCACCCTCCCTTCGCCCTCCGCCACAAACTTTCCATACCCCAGCACCCTCTTCTCGTACCATGCCTTCATCACCATTTCGCTTCTCTCCCTGAGCTCCGCTATTTCCGCCTCTTGCGCCAATTGCATAGCCTCCAAGCCCTTCATCCGTGGTATCAAGCTCGTGAGTTCGGCCGATAGTTTGGTGTCGGGGATCGCGGATTCTATGGTGTTGTCTGGCGCGGCTGCTACTAAGGCGGACGCGGTTTGGGGAAACTGGGAAGCGTAGGAGAGGACTGTCGCGAGGATAGCGGCTGGGGGAAGGTCGGTTGGTGGGAGCTTTTGATCGGCGGAGGGGGAGGTGTGGAAGAGGGTGGGGTTGGCTTTGTCTGTTTGGGGCCTCTGGTTAGCTTTGGGATAACGGGAAACGGGAAGGGAGAAGGGGGGATCTGAACATACGGATCTTCAGCAGCTCGGCGTACACGCGAAAGCGGCGGATCAAAACGTTGAAACGGTGTTCGAGCTGGGCGAGGGAGGTGGTTGCGGAAGAAGAGGGCGCTTGGGTTGGAGGGTCAGAGGGGCCGTAGAGGATGTGTTCGATTCGCCGGAGACGGGATTCGAGGAGGGAGATGGTGGCTAGCGAGGTTTTGTCCAGTGTCGAGGTTTCTTGAGAGGTGTCCATGGTGGGCGGCTGCTGTAGAGGAGGAGAGCTCGCTGCCTGTGGGTTGGAGGTGCGCGAGTCGCGAGTGGGATGGCAGTGGTCGAGTAGACAATTGGAATCTACTGTGGTGCGAAATCAGGTGTACCTATTGAAAAGCTGTGGCAAGAACTGTGATTCAAGAAGACGGTGTTGAAGAGAAGCCGAGCTCAAGCTGTGGTAATTGTCAAGAGGAAAAAGAACCTTGACGGCGTGTCTAGACCGATGACGGTGTAAGGCTGTAAGGTAACGGGAGGGTCCCGGTCCCGCTTCGTTTCGACTCGTTACCGACAATTCAACCCCGCCGTATCCCGGACACCGCTCGTTAGAAGTGGAACACTGAACAAGCGAATTCTCATAAGGCTGAAAAATTTCGATCAACACTGTTTTGCCATTTCTGTGATCCTACACTAATGGTTCCCCGCCGGTCCTCCTTGAATGTTTTTCTTCCCCTGAACGATCTGTTTCGCTCGTAAATTACATACGGTTTGGATGTTAGTGCTGTGGAGTTGTTTGCACTGACTAGTGTAGGTGTACTTAGTGGCCCGTTGAAATCTCCGTGTAACTGACCAATGACAGCTTGGCGCTCACGGTACCTTTTTGTTCTTGCCACATTGATTCCCATCAAATCCCCGGAACAAGGAAGAATCCCGTCATTCTCTGCTGGCACTGTTATCCATCGCCCACGTTGCGTGGATCTGTTAGCCATGACAAGCCCATAAGCCCTTGTCAGCACGCTAAAGTTGGCCTTTTACCTAACAACAAGTGTTGTCATCATTGGCATCTTCCACCACCGCAACTTTGACTTTTCCTTCCTGCGATCCCTTTCTTCCATAACGAGTTATCCGATACGCGACGATACCATCCATCCAACTTCGGATCGAAACGACCACGGCAATCCCCTGCCGCTGCGCATGCAGGCTTACACTCGCTTTCTCGATGACCAGATAAAAGTCGACGACAACTGACGGCGCCGACTTGCCCACCATCTCTTCAGCCTCGAGCACCTCATCCGCCCCGACGATTACGATCCGATCGCGAGACGGGAAATAATACCTATACCACTTTTCGCGTCGTCTTGAAGGCTTCAGACGATCCAAGTTCGACGAAAAACCATACTCCGATACCCAAAATCCAAACCAACATCACGCGACACCACAAGACGGTTCCGAGAGAGAGGAAGTGACATGACCAACTACCATACTGTATCCAACAGCGGCCTCCTAGGGTCGAGTCACGGTGTCGGAGGAACCATGGTCCAGTACGTTTGCGCGACTACTCCCGCTCCTTCTAGTCAACATATCTGACGGCGCAATATGTAGACAACGAAGACTCCGCGCCCCCAAGCTGGGTGGCGGCCAAGCCTCCATGATGAGCAGCAACATCAACCTGCTGAATACCAGTACGTTCAAAGCCCTCCAGTCCTATAAGACATGTCTAACCGGGCGTCTACAGTCATCGGAGCCGGCACCCTAGCCATGCCCCTCGCCATGTCCAAATTTGGCGTCACGCTCGGCGTCATCCTAATCGTCTGGTGCGGCCTCACCTCCGCCTTTGGTCTCTACCTCCAATCGCGTTGCTCCCGCTACCTCGACCGGGGCTCATCCTCCTTCTTCGCGCTGTCGCAAATCACCTATCCCAACGCCGCCGTGGTGTTCGACGCAGCCATCGCTATAAAATGCTTCGGCGTTGGCGTCTCGTACATGATCATTATCGGTGATCTGATGCCCGCTGTGGCGGCAGCCTTTGGGGCGGGGAATACCGGCTGGGACTTTTTGGCGGACCGCAGGTTTTGGATCACAGTTTTCTTTGTGATCTTCCTCATCCCGTTGAGCTTTCCGAAGAAGCTGGATTCGCTCAAGTATACGAGTTTGGTGGCACTGTTTTCGATTGGGTATTTGATCATCCTAGTGGTTTACCACTATGCGGTGGACGACCATAGTGGGAGGGGACCCATCAGGCTTGTTACGTGGGAGGGACCGGTTGCTGCTTTGAGCAGTTTGCCGGTGATGATCTTTGCGTATACTTGCCATCAGAATGTAAGTATCCGGAGTTTAGCTGTGGAAGGTTGCCTGCTAACTCGTTCCCAGATGTTCTCCATCGTCAATGAGATCAAGGACAACTCGCCGGGAAGTCTTGTCGGCGTCATCGGCTCCAGCATCGGCTCTGCTGCCTCGGTCTACGTCCTAGTCGCCATCACCGGCTACCTAACATTTGGCAACGAGATCCAAGGCAACATTGTTGGGATGTGTAGGTATCCCCGTTTTCCATCTCTCTTAACCAAGTCTAACATCTTCCAGACCCACAATCATTAGCCTCCACCATCGCCAAAGCCGCCATTGTCTTCCTCGTCACTTTCTCCGTCCCTCTCCAAGTGCACCCTTGCCGCGCCTCCATCGACGCCGTCCTCCGCTGGCGACCGGGCCGCTCCTCTCGCACGCAAAACGTCTAYTCCCCACCCGGCTCCGGCAACCAACCCCTCTTGCCCGCTCGCGGTGCCCCTAGCGCTGCCCTCGACAGCCACGGCGCCCCCGTAGTCGCCATGTCCGAACTTCGCTTCGCCTTGATCACCTCGGGTATCCTAATTCTCAGCTACTTCACGGCCATCAACGTGTCTAGTCTGGATAGAGTCCTAGCCTATGTGGGGTCTACCGGGTCAACGGCCATCAGCTTCATTCTGCCGGGGCTGTTTTATTACAAGATCAGTGATCCCGAGAGTATACACCATCAGCGCCTGACTAAGGAAGACGACGATGCCGAGTACTCCTCCTCTAGCTCAGCCTCCTCTAGCTCAGCCTCCGCTAGCGACGGAGACGAAGAGGAGGGATTGCCAGGACCGTCCGGATCCGGGGCTGGGATGGGAGACAGCATTGCTAGCTTGATGAGCAATACTAGCGTGGGAAGCAGGTTGGCGAGGAAGTTGAAGAGGAAGTGGAGGTGGGATCTGGAGCATTTGGAAACGGGGCTGTTGAGGAAGATGGCTTTGGGACTGTCGATTTATGGAGTGGTTGTTATGGTTGTTTGCTTGGGGATGAATGTTGTGCTTGGGCATGGGGGCCATTAGACTCTACTGTCCAGAGAGACGGCGGTTCTTCAACAGCTCGATAGGGATCAGGAGCATTGGGCTGGCCAAGGCTATGGGGCGATGGGCGTTTGGGACTTGGGAAAGTCGTGTTTCAGACAGCGGTGATGGTATGTAAACATGCAGTGTAGACATGCCTATGCAAACGAATATTACATCTCGTCACAACGAAGGTAATGGTTGGTGTTGGAGATAACAAACATCCCCTCTTCGAAATGCACCATGGGTCCAGCGATCCCGACACAGCCTACTATATAGTCACTCATGACAGAAGTGCTCCGAATTTGGGCGCGTTTGGTTCAAGTCAGCATTTTTCGATTTTGTATGGGGAATCGACCCCTGAACTGAATACAGCAGAGTCTTGGCCGTACCTCCCCTGCCAATGGCTTGCATGTGCTTGCATGAGGCCTTGTCGACTTCCTAATCGGGTATGGCGATGCTTTATTCTGATGTTTTCTATTTTAACGGGTCAGTCCATGAAGATAGAAAACAGCAACCAGCAAAAAAAGACCGAACCAAACGGGCCCTTTGTCAGCCCCCATTTTTCCGCTTCCGGTAGACCGCTCCGCCGCCACACGTAGCGCAGTCGCTTTGTACCTGCGGGGTGTGACATTAGGATCACAAAGAAACGCRGCATGCYGCGTTTCTTTGTGAGGTTGTGAAGCAACGCAAGGACTACAAACAAAGGAGCCCCGTTTTTCGTGTCAGAGGCACCATCAGATGTCATTGTCGCAAAGTCTGGACAGAATATTCTTTAGTATCCCGCCATCCCCTCCACCACATCATTTGCTCCTCCCAGTCTTTCAGACTCCTTCTTCCATGGCCCACCCACTTTGACCGCCTATCATTCAAGGTAAACACTGCACGCGACGACAACACGCTCGTAACATCCAGAAGCAGGAATAGGCAGAAACAGCGCTGCCCTCTATCCTATTTAAATCCATCTATATGGTCGACCACCACGACGCCAGCCCGCACAAGCGGAAACAAGCGCCCATCGACAGCTTGCAATCGCAATCCAAGAAGCCGAAGCTCAACCCTCCGCCACGACCACCGCGGTCCTTTTGCGACAATCTGGTCAGGGCTCCTCTGACAAGAAACGCGTTACGGGAATTGAACCGAAGGAACAAGGAGGCTGCTCGATCCGCACGGAACAAACGACCCGATTCCCCCGTTCCCCGACACGCGGCTGCCGACCTTCCTGCCTACTCCACCCCCGACCTCCAGCGCTTTGCCCGACACGGTGGCCCAGATCTTTTGGACTTGAGAGGCGTAAGTACCGTAGGTTCCTAGTCCACGTCTAGTCCCCCCCCCCAATATACTGACCCCATGATCCATCACCAGTGTCACGAACCCGCAGTCGGACCCCCCATGAGCTCGAGTGCGTCGGCCGCATCCCAGAGCATGACTCCGACAGCTACTGCGACACCTACGCCTACGGCTAACAGCAGTGCCCGGGCTGGGCCGTACGGTAATGCCTTCGCACAAAACCTCATCAAGTTTAACATCTATCCCGATGCAGAACTGTATGATCTCCCAGAACCGGACAACCTGGATGAGATCAGGCGGGCGTTAGCACAAGAACCACGACGGTCCCCATCTCCTTCGCGCTCTTTGCGTACCGAATTCGAAGAGTTTAGGCGATGCAATGCGTCTGCTACCAATGAGAGAATGGTGTCGACGCTTGTGGTTCCCTTTATTCAAGGCAAAATTGGCGATTACAGGTGCATGAGTATAGAAACACCCTTCAACAACCTTGACCCCTTAACCGACGGCTCTTTCGTCGATGCTACTCCTGATTATTACTACGGAGCCCGCCTGCAGCAGCTCGATGAACGAGTCCGTACCGAACTTGCAGGAAGCACCATTCCTTCTACCCAGGCCGGCGTTCCCATACTACCCAACTTCTTTCTAGAAGTGAAAGGTCCCGGCGGCTCCGAAGTGGTAGCTAAGCGACAAGCATGCTACAACGGGGCGCTAGGGGCGAGGGGAATGCAGCACTTGGTCTCGTACGGAGCATCTGAACTKGTCTACGACAATAAGGCCTATACTTTGACGTGTACCTATTCTGCTGGAATACTTACGATGTATACCACCCATGTCATACCATCAGCCATGCCAGGAGAACGCTCCAAGTATGTAATGACATTGGTAGTTGGTTATTTCCTTAAAGGCGGTCAAGATATGTATCGGGCAGCAGTCACGGCATACCGAAACGGGCGAGATTGGGCAGAGCGGCAGAGGAACGAGGCAATCAAACAGGCCAACATGAGGGCTCGAGTTGCTCTCACAGGCGTCGGGATCGAGGTGGGCGCATCTGCTCCCCCGGATGACGATGACGCAGCCTCAAGTGCTTCTCCTCCGAATGCCGATAACGCAACCTCGGGTCATCCTCCCCCGGGTGATGATGATAACGGAACTTCGAGCTTCGTAACCAAAGCTTCCGGGCTTAGGCTTCGACGTGAACGGGGGGCCAGCAGCCAGCAAGACACTCCCACGAGTCCCACCCCGTTAACCCTGGAAGGCTCCAAGAAAGTAGCGTCTTCCCCTAACCAGTCCGACGATACTTCCGTTGACTCTCTCTCTCCACGTCTTCCGCCCGGGCCCCAGGCTAAACGCCGCCGCATGAAGGGCTCGCTAAGAATATCTTCTCGAGATAACGACGGGAAGGATGTCACGTCGTTTTCAGACCCTTGTTGACGGAGGGTAAAACTGATGGGAGTGTGGGTGGAGAGAGAGTATCTCGATGGCAAGGCTTGGTTTGGCGTAAGCAATGATGATGATGGAAATGTTTTGTTTCTTTTGTGGCTTGAGAGATCCAACGAACCCCCTACGAAAAATGGAACTGTTCCTCTGATAGATAAATCTTCCGATTTAGTGGCTTGTATAGGTATAGATAGAAAAGCGGCAGGCGATGGGCGTTTAGAACTTGGGAGAGTTGCGTTTCTTGGGTCTAAGAGCGGTGATGGGATTGTAAACACGATGAACACAGCGAATACTAGACACCAAACTCTATGATCAGGACCGAGTGCTTGGCAACCGCTGGTGAATCATCTTCTTGTAAAAGACACCACGAAGGTACCAGTTGTTTTGTTGGAGATGGCAGCCCAGAAAGAGTAACCTCATCGTATGGGTCTTTCCAGATTCTTCAGAATCCAGGATTGCACTGCCTTTCAATGGAGAGCGTGCCGTCGACGTCCAAAGGCCTTCATCGGTCGATGAAAACGGGCTGCTACAAGAAAATCAGCCAACTTGGTCCTTTGGGTTCACCTGCCTCCCCATTTTTCTGTCAGTCAGAGCTTCACTTTCAGGGTCCCGAAACAGGTTTAGTCTGGCTCCCGCCCGCTGCGGAAACTTACAGTGGGTGGGGGTTACAGCGGGACAACAGCCAATCTGGGACTATCTCGGCCGCTGTAACCGACGGGAACCACTGAAGACCCCTGGAAACATTCGATATGACGTAACGAAGGGAAGTTTGGGTTGGGGTAGGAACGTCATACCAAGCCGTCTTCCAGCTTTCCTTCCTGACATGAAATCGCAGCTTCGACTCTTCTTGTTAGCCAATGTTTGTTTCGTCGAGCCTTCTTTTCTTGTTTTGTGAAAGTCAGGGAAGGTGGATTTCTACTTACTCTTCTCCCAATTTCGAAGCATACACGGAATCAGACACCGGTTAAGAGATGTCCATGGAAAGAGAATTGACTTTTTCTGGTGATATTGGTACCTGAGCATCCCACTTTAACAACACCTTTACCTCGACCTATTGAACATAGCTATTCGTACGAAAGCATACGACACACCTACCTCGTCGAAACATCGGGTAAACCAAGCCTCGACCTGCCCGACCGGACCTACACGAGACGAACGAAGCATACATTGCTGGCATCACCACCATGTCCGGCTACGACGACGACTTCGAAGACCGAGGCGCACATCGCGCCCATGGCGGCCCATACACAGCTAAACACCCTGTCCCAACTGTAAAGGGTTACCGCGAACACCGAGCCGAGATCAAAGAGCAGGAAGGACAGGAGAACACGGCCCAGCTCCAGCCAGACGCCGATGGCAACGTCAACGAACCCCCATCCAAGACCAAGCGAGCTTACGATGCTGTCAAAGCCATTTCCAAAGATGAAGACCAACAGGGCAATCAAGAGGGGGACCCATATCCGACTACTAATAGGAACTATCCCGATGCACCTGTGGAGGACCCAGGGACACAACAGCAAGGTGTATATGGTGGCGGACAGCCCAACCCCAATGAAAATAACAACACACAGCAGAGTAATGGCCAGGCCACGGGCAGGGAGCAGCAGAAGCAGGAAAAGCAGAAGGAGCAACAGGAGAAATCAGCAACAGAGACAGTAGCCTCCACCGTCGATCCCAAAGAGAAGCGCAAGGCCATGAAGAAACAACAACCCCAAGGCCACGGTCGCGAGGTAACCGACCCAGTTACCCACTTACCCATCACGATTCACGACATGACGGACAAAAACCTCGGCTCTGCCCCCGAAAACTACCCGTCGGTCGGATCGGATCATAGGACCTTCACAGGCCCAGAAGCGGCGAATAAGAGCGATGATCATCTACAAGACGAGACGGTCGAGGTCGGGCAGGCGCATCAAGGCATGCACAAGCTCTTTCCGCCGCCGGAGTTTGAGGAGACAAAGGAGCAGATGATGAAGACTTACCGCCAGGCTTTGACTGCTGGACTAACAGGACTTAGCGTTGTTGGGATACTGGGACTAGGCTGCATTTCGTTCTTGGGGTTTGGATCGGGAGCAAAGACATCCGACGGATGGAGCTACCTTTCCCTTCTTTTCCTTCTTATCATCTTCGGCGCAGGCGCCTACGTCCTCATCCAGGGTGTATCCGGCTGGCTCGAAAAGCGCATCTCCTCCATCTTTGAAGAAGAAACATGGGCTGCCGATCGTCACGCCGAAAAGACTGTCAACAAGGAGGGCGCCCCCCTACCCGAATCAGCAGCATGGTTGAACGGCTTGTTGGCCTCCGTCTGGCCTTTGATCAACCCGGACTTGTTCGCTTCTATCGCCGATATGCTGGAGGACGTCATGCAAGCTTCTTTGCCCAGGTTTGTCCGCATGGTCAGCGTGGATGATATCGGCCAGGGCAGTGAGGCTTTCAGAGTGTTGGGAGTGAAATGGTTGCCGACAGGGGCGGCGGGAAAGTCGGTCGACGATCAGGGCAGGTTGAAGGATGCTGGGGAAAACGATCGGGAGGTTAAAGGAGAGGGGGAGGCTGAAGGCGGAGGAGGAGAGATGGTCCAAGAGGGCATGGAAGCTGAGGAAGGGGACTTTGTCAACATGGAGTTGGCGTTCGCCTACAGACCCAGATCTTCAGGGAAGTCGATCACCAGCAAGGCGAAGAATGCCCATCTTTACCTCAAGTTTTACTTGCCTGGTGATTTGGCGGTTCCGGTCTGGGTGGAACTGAAGGGGATTGTTGGAATTGTGCGTCTGCGGTTGCAGTTGACGCCTGATCCGCCCTTCTTCGAGCTGTGTACTCTGACCTTCCTCGGCCAGCCGCGAGTCAACCTGTCTTGCGTCCCTCTGTCGAAACATCTCCCCAACCTGATGGACATCCCGCTTATCTCGTCCTTTGTCCAGTCCGCTGTCGATGCTGCGCTGGCTGAGTACGTCGCTCCCAAGTCGCTTACGCTGGACCTCAAGGACATGCTCATCGGCGACGACTTCAAGAAGGACACCATTGCTCGGGGTGTTGTGGCTGTCTACATCAAGAAAGCCCGCGGGTTCAAGTGCGGTGATGGCGGATTCGGCCCTATTGAGGGATCCTCTGATTCGTACGTGACTGTGTCATGGGGCAAGGTCGGCAAGCCCGTGTTTTCCACGCGCATCATCATCGACGAGCAAGAGCCTGTCTGGAACGAGTGGGCTTACATTCTTGTCTCGCCGGATGAACTCAACGCCCAAGAGAACCTGCGCATCCAAATCTGGGATTCCGACAAGCACACTGCCGATGATGATCTCGGGCGTGTCGAGGTTTCTCTCAAGGAGTTGATGCACAGCGAGGAAACCAAGAACAAGATGCACGACCGTGAAGACCGGCTCATGGCCTCGGACCCTGACGAGACCATGCCCGGCACCATCTCCTGGGCTGTTGGATATTTCGCCAAAGCGCACATCCAGCAGAGCCAGCTTGACAAGCAGACCTTTGACCGACCCATCCGCTCCCTCGACTCCCTGAAACAAAACGTACACGAAACCACCGAGTCCAAGCTCCGCGAAGCCTCCCTCTCCAAGGACATGGCCCAAGAGAAGCACCAACAAGAAGCCCAGGACTTCAAGGCCAAAGAAGACCAAATGATCATCTCCTCTCCGCCTCCCCCCTCCATGCCATCAGGCATCCTTTCCATCCAAATCCACAACATCACAGGGCTGGAAATCACCCCGCTGAACGAAGACCGTAACCGCTCCACCGGCGCTGACGAAGTCAAGGAGGACGAAGCGGAGCAGTCCGACAGCCTACCAGACTCCTACTGCACCATCATCCTCAACCAGCAGAAGATCTACCGTACCAGAACTAAGCCAAAGAACGCGAAGCCCTTCTTCAATGCTGGGACCGAGAGGTTTGTCAAGGATTGGAGCACTTGTGAGGTGATTATTTCTGTCAGGGATAACAGAGAGGGCGAGAAGGATCCGCTACTAGGCGTGGTGTATTTGCCTCTCAGAAAGGTGTTTGAGCACAGGAGTCAGGTAATGGGGACGTTCCCGTTGGCAGGAGGAATCGGAAACGGAAGGGTGAGGGTGAGTTTGGTTTGGAGAGGGGTGGAAATGGGAGAGCAGGTGATGAGCAAGGAGTTGAGAGGATGGGATATGGGGACCGTGGAGGTTAAGGGGGGTGTCAAGTGGGTTGGTGGTGGTGTAGGAGATGATATGGAGGGAAGAAGGGGAGAGCTGGAACGGTTGAGTGGGTGCAAGCTCAAGTTGAAGACCAAGATTGGCAAGGGGAAGATGAATCCCTTGGAGGGAGAGGAAGGTGTTTGGGTGCCGAAGAGACATCACGGTGGTGGTCATGGGCAGCGAATGAGCCAGCAGAAACAGCCCGGGGATGGCATCAGCGAAGACAGCATCTTCTTGGGAGTTGTCAAGCGCTACCAGAGCATGTTGCTGCTTCAGTTTAAAGACAAGCACTCTCTCATGCCAGATTCGAATCCTGCGCTGGCCGTTCTCTGGCTTTCTTCCATCCCGGATGAGGAGGACGTCACTGTTCGTTTGCCGGTCTGGAAGGGAGGCAAGAAGCAGTTGAAAAGGGCGAGTACCTGTGCTGATTACAAGGGTTTGGAGGAAGGGGAGAAGCCTTTGGGCGAGGTCGAGTTCACAGTCAGATTCTGGAGGGGATTGTCCGGATATCATAGGAAGTATGCGAGCAAGCCGAGGAACAGCGATGTCAAGGGGGTCATGGAGGTGTTGGATACGGTGTGTGATGAAAAGATGGATAAAGATGATGATGACGGTGCCGGTGGTTCCTGGTCGGACTCGGATACAGATACCAGCGAGTCGGGTCCTGACAGCGATTCAAGCCTGTCTGACGATGAGTACAACACCCGCCACAATATTCACTCCCCTCAACACCGGGACACTCCTCAAGAAGCGGCAACCCGCAAGGCTCTTCGCAAGCACGGCGACAACACCGCCTCCTCCTCATCCAGCAGCTCAGAGTCGGACACCGAAGACCTTCCTGACACCTCCAACGACCACCACAACCTCGTCTCCAAAGCTACGCACAAAGCCAAACACAAGATCTCTGCCAAGCTCGACGGGGACAAGATTGGCTCCGATCAAGACGACGGCAAGCGCGGAGTCATAGCCCAAGTACAGGATTACAAGCAACATCGCAAGGAGCTACACAGGAGACACAGAGGCGTGATGCAGTGGAAGGCGGCGAGGACATTGGATTGGCTGGGTGGACAGATGAAGAAGGGCAAGGGGAAGGTGAAGGAGTGGGGGGAGCATGGGGATAAGGGGACGGGGGTTGAGACGGAGGTGTAAATCGGGATGGATGTGGTGAGATGGGGTCTAAAAATTGCAAGTTACCTGAGGTAGTGTTATTAGTGTAGGTACTGTCTACCTGGAATTACAGTGTCTTAAGGTGTTTGTGGTGCTGTTATTTGTGGTGTTGGTGCTCGGGATATCATGTTTCTATCCGGTGGTCTAGACCGCAGAAAGACCAATCCCTCAACACCGCCATCGCCACGTCAACTTACCAGGTACACCTTCCGTTCTATCGGTATTCATTTCAATTTGACCCTTGATGCAGTTTCAACCTCTTTATCATTTCCCACTCTCCTGTTCCGAGGCTCCTAGGGCAGTAACTGCATGTAAAGCAATGGATTTGACTAACAAAGGGCGTCCCCCAAGTGAAGAAGAAGCATATAAACAAGATAAAAACCCCGAGCAGCTGGAAGCCCTCAGTTACCCCTTAGTCCCTACTCCCTCCGTCTATATTGTGATAATAGATCACACGCTCGCCATCGCCCCTTCTCCCCTATCCACAGGCATCCAACCTTCTACCTCCATCCACTTTTATCCCAGCACCATTCCTTCCTGTTCCCCCTTTTCCCCCTTTCCTCTCCCTGCATCACACACAGACATGGAAGTACCCAAAGACAGCACCCAAAGCACCTCCACCCTCCGCAAAGACAAGCCCCCTTAAAAGCAAGCAACCTTAACACTGCTAATCCCCAACAACTCCGCGCTCAAATACACAAGCATCTTGCCACCGGCCTTAAGCTTCTCCGCCTTAGTCGTCGCTCCCAACAGCAACTTGACGCTCATCTTGACACCGCCCAGGGCCTTGATGTACTTCTTGATCTTGAGCAACTTCGCAGCGGGAACGGCGGTGGTGGCAATAAGCTGCACAATAGACGCAACACACTTGGCGACCTTCCAGGCTGAAGCTCTAGCGACCAAGACGCCGCGTTCGACGAGGGTCTCATCGGAGACCACATCGAGGCCGTCGCCAGCAAGCTCGGGGGTGGCGTCAACGAGAAGATCAGCGGAGGGATCGCGAAGGTCGTTGTCGATGAACCATTGGTTCAGAGCGTCGTCTCCCTCCTCGAGGACGGAGTCGGGGATGGAGTCGAGGAGGTTGAAGAGGTCGTCCAGAGAGGAGGTGAAGGCCGGAGTGAAGTTGTAGGAGGCGAGAGAGTCGTCGATGACTTTGATGTCCGTCTGGACGGAGGTGRCCTCTTGGGGAGTGGGGGAGGGGAGGGCCAGAGCCAAGCTGGAGAGAGAGGCCAGGAGAGTGGTGGAGAGGAGGAACTTCATTTTGAAGGTTTGGGAGTGGAGGTCTGAAGAGACTGGAGGTTTTGAGGCCGAGTTGAGGAGTTGGAGGGGAGTGAAGAGGTGAGAAGTGATGGTGATGAGAGTGAGGTTTGATGATGGGGATGTGAAGAGGGTTTTATACTTGGATCTTTGGCGTTGTCTTCATGGTTTCCTCACCTTTGCCTAGAAACCATGACAGGGGCATCACTCACAGCCCTCAAGCCGCCATCTGCCTCGAAGACTTCCTTGCCATGTGCGGGCGGTTACACAGCGGCAAAGTGTTGACATGACAAGCTGCGGACACTCGCAGCTGTGGGACAAGATTACCCGCTTGATCGTTGCACGATAGGTCCCCCCTCGGCCCCTCTCCTGAAGCTGAACCCGTACTCATTACCTAAGGCCGTGTTCTGTTTGTTGATCTCTCCGTGATAGAAGTCTTGGTGTTGAAGTCCAGACACTGGACTACTGCTTCCAAGATGATACTATCCCCAAAACACCTGTTCGCCAAACGTTGTTTGCGTTAGAGGTACTACCTGCTAATCAATGGTTCTGCCGATCATCCGTCTTGCTCGGTGTCTGAAGCAGGGTAGTGGATGAAGAGTGAAGAAGTGGTGATACGATCATCGTTCTAGACATTTTCATCTCAGCTCATTGGAGGCTCATCGCGGCATCGTACCTCCTCCACAACCCGTAGATGTTGACTGGCGATGGACATGGAAGTCAAGGTCCCGGAGGAACTCTCTACAGATCTTACGTACAGAAAGGAAATAGATCTGATGTCGCTTTCGTTTCGATGCAGCCGTTTGACAGATCACCCTCTTCAGCGAATAATACGATACGAACAAAAGTTGTGTGGAGATGCCATGCTTGTAGTCTCTGTAGTCCCCGGGGGTCCCTGGGGGTCGCCACGACCTAGCCACGAGGATGCATCCCGTTAGTACTATATCGGAATGGCCATGTGCGGCATGGAAGCGAAGAAGCTTAGGAAGGAATAAGATCGGCCTTCCTCAACTCCGCCTTTGCATTAGTTCGGATACCCTGGAGGTACCTGTTGATATCAGATCATCCCGTGCTCACTGGAGGGAGAAGACAATGGATATAAGACCATCGTTGCCAAGCAGTAAGCAATGTAGCATACAGATGAAGCTGGAGCGGCTGCAACGGCACGATATGAAGCCTCACTTGGACTTCACTCGAAATCGCAGAGCTGGAGCTGAAGTCCATGTCCCGTCACGGCCCCCCACTGAACAGGCACGCCTACTGAAACGGCACTGGTGCCCTTGGCTTGTCCATCTTTCCTTTCCGAGCGGAAACTGGCTTTGATGCGGCCCTAGTCCCTACGTGAACGTCGAATTAGACCCTGCAACGGCCCGTCTTTGTGTTCCCCTCCCTCTCCCCATCTGAGATCTTCGACCTGGACTTCCAGAACCTGTCAAAGTAGCCGCTTCTGGCCGTTGTGTCACGCCACACTTGTACGGCGTTTTCTCTGTATTCTATCCTTTCCTACAACTTTCCGCAATTCCGCTTGTCTACTTGTCCACTCGGCTAAGTTCGTGGGTCTTTTCCGAGGGGTCCTTGGGGGTCTTTTGGCAGGGGAAGAACTGGAGAGGAAGAGGGGAGGGAACACGAAAAGTTCAGCTGAGGCGCGGGATGCAGATCATTCAACTGTTCGAGCCGCTCAAAGATGGCTTGCATGAGCCGGATCACGGAACCCGTCAGGCACGTGGCTTGGCGTTGTCCAAGTCTTCTTCGGATCGTGGGGGGGATGGACTCGGTCGGTTGAAGAGGAATGGTTTACTGTGGATTGTATCAGCAATGTTACCTACTTTGTTTTTATGCTCGACACTTTTGACAGACGGTGATGGCGGGTTGAAGATGCTCTCTGTGGTTCTTCCGGATGCCCTTGTCTGATGCCGAGGCACCAATATCTTGCCAAGTGGTGTTGCGACCAAGTTCTGCCTCCCCCAATGTTCCCAGGCTTTCCCTAATGCCTCACAAAGCCGCGGAGAAAGCGCCCTGGACTCACGTCCGCACACGCTGAAGGAAGGGAGATTGCCGGCGGCAGTAAGGCCGAGAGTGGCCTGTGTTCTGTGGCTTGAATGACCCCACCCATTATAGCTTCGGGAATCGGCCTTGATTATCCCCTGTCGGCTTACCCCTGAATGGTCCACCCTCGACACAAACAACGGGGGATCCACCACGATGACGGCCAACCACTAATAACGAAGAGTGTCAGCAACAAGCACTGGCCCTTGACTCGACGCCAACCCGTCCGTCTTTTTTCTCACCGAATTTCCACCACGGCATTGTGCCGACATGTTCGTCTCGATCAAGGGCCTGGTCCCCAGTACATGGCAGTAGATCCGTCCCATCCTTGTCTGAAATACCAACATCCACTATCAATTCACATTCAGTTCTTCCTCTGGATCGAGTCCCCTTATGCCAATGCCAATGCTGCCAATGCATACTATTCCGCAAACCAACATCCACATCTGTCCATTACATTATTGTTGACCACTGACTACTCCGGAACAGGGGAGTCAATCGGGCCAGCGGACCACCCGAGTACCGAGTTACATCCATCTATCCATCTAGGATTCCAGCGTCATCATAGTACGGTACCACCAAGACGGGCAACAAGCCACAGACAGTTGCTGCTTTACGATCATCAGAGAGAATCTGCATATCGTTCCTCAACTTACCCTGATACCGATACCCTGTAAAGATCAGATGGACCCCCGAATAGCTCGACCGTCGACAGCAAGCTCCTCCAATCCCTTCCCCTCCCCCTCGCCAAGTGTCAGTGTCGCCCATGTGCCGGGGGCTGTACCAAACATCCCGGTTGACGTCTCGGCCGTCTCCGATGGCACCAATGGCTACAACACGGCTCTGGTCACCGAGCTGTTGAGGCACAAGCGCAAGGCCCGCGATGTCAAGTCCTGCTTCCCTTGCCGACACCGCAAGGTCCGGTGCGATGGCGGTCTTCCATGTTCCAACTGTGTGAAGAGGGATCACGTCTCGCTGTGTCGAAGGGTTACTACCATTCCCGGAGCATCGTCAGCGACCAAGTCGGCTGTTACCAAGGGGATATCGGTTCAGTCTGTCCCGTCAGTTGCGGCTAGTTCGCCAAGATCGGTCGGCGGCGATCCTTATGGCGGCGGTAGTAATGGGTTTGGTGCCTTTGACCCCACGACAACGGGGCAACAACAGCAGCAGCACAATGGCTATGTTGACCATAGTAGCTCTCCGAGCACCAGCGCAAACCACGATGTTCGAATTAACGGATGGTGTGTGGGCGATTCTGCTTTCCTTTCTTCCCTTACACATTTGCTGACAGTGCCCTGGTGCATGTTAGTTCGGGATATCCCCCTCCACCGCAGCCACAGAGAAGAGGACCACACGAAATAGCCTCACCAAATCCTCAACTACCTCTAAGAGACAACTATCTCCCACCATTAGTACAGGGTCAGCAACCACAACCACAAGATGACCATGACAGCATCCTCGAACGTCTCGAAAACATCGAGAGGCAAATCCAGTCTCTCAAGTCGGACTTGGTCCAGCGCCGGTCCAACCGAGCATACCAGAATGCCGGCAACCACCAACCACAGCAACACCAACAGCAACATGATGCGCAAACACCATCAATGTCGCAGTATTCCGAGCACCACCGAGACACTCCCGACCTTCTCCCCCGTCTAGACTCGCTGGTAGCCACCTCCAACTTTCTTCAGAGCACTTCCACTACCACCACAACTACCAACACTTACGGCAACACTAACACTAACAACCACAACCACAGCGGTTCCCACAATCACACCCGCAAACCCTCCTCCACCCAGGCCCACTACGGCGGCACTCCCCCTGCCATCTCCCAACTCGAATCGACCCCCCTCTCGCGCGGGAAACAATTCGTCGAAGAAGCCACAGGCGCCACCGTCTTCCTCGGCAAGCGCGCCGACCCTCCCCTTTCGCTCGGCTGCTTTCAAGACCCCACCCCTCTCTTCTCTCTCGGCGTGGATGCCGGTCTCAACGGACCGGGAGGAGGAGGAGGAGGAGGAGGCAGGCATCATGATGTCCAGCTGCATGTGACACCGCGAACGTATCCGTTTACGAACTTGTGGACGCCCGAGGCGAAGCTGGGCGATGTGTGTCGGACGTTGCCTTGTCAGAGCGATATCATTCGGTACTGGCAGGCTTTTGAGACGTTTGTGTATCCGTTTTATCCCCTTCTGGTTGCTCTCGACGAATTCAGGGCGAGTATTTATGCGTTCCTGTCGAGGCAGCCGATGATGAGTAGGGCACAGCAGCAGGAGGCGGAGGGGGGAAATGGGAATGGGATGGGAGGAGGGTCGACGGCGAGCTGGATTGAGGAGAATACGGATCCGAGTTGGTTGGCCTTGTTGTTTAGTGTGCTGGCGTGTGGGACGCAGTTTAGTGAGGATACGGCGCAGGAGAGGTATTTGAGGAGTAAGGTTTTTAGTGAGCAGCCCCCCTGAGCCTCCTTTCCCTTGGCCGTAGCTAACAAGGTGATAGTTTGTTCGGCATTCCAATGTCTCAGAGCAGCCAACCTCTTTTTCAAGACAGATCTGAACCAGATCCAAGCCATGGCTCTCGTGAGCCACTGTCTGCGGAATAATCTTGAGACAAACACTGCCTGGATACTCCTCGGCGCAACAATCCGGTTGGCGCAGAGTATTGGATTGCATGAGGCATCGATGCCGGGATCTCAGGGCGCATGGGCGAGCGAGGTCCATCGTAGCCAGGCGGCACATCTTTGGTTAGTCCCCCTTTATCCTTGCCCGCCCAGTCACTTTTTTTTTAACAAAAACAGGCGCATGATCATCTGTCAAGACACCTTCCTCTCCTTCACCTACGACCGCCCGCCCGTCGCAACCTCCACCATCCTGCACAATGACATGTTCGGCGCCCACCGCCACCTTGCCTTCTCCCGCTCTTCCAGCGCCAACCAACCCGGCCAGCACCCCGACCCCACGAAATACACCTTCACAGAAACCGTCTTCCGGGTCTGCCTCGTCATTCTCGACTGGACCCGCGAAGGCACCGCGACTTGCCAATCCCCCGAAAAAGACCGCCGCTACTCCCAAACCCGCTCCCTGCTATCCTTCAAGCGGCAGTTCGACCTGGTCCTACAAGAGTCAGTTCAATACCTGAGGGATGACTCGCACTGCAAGACTCTCCAAGAGCATTTGGAGCGATTGGGGCTCCAGATCCATGTGGCCAGTGCATTGTGTAGGATGTACCGATTGTGCGTCGATTCACTGCGTGAGGATCGCCAACAGCAGGGGTATGACGCGGTGGGGATCCAGGGACAAGAGGAAGAGCAGCTGACGAGCGAGTACGCCATGCACGCCACGGAAGCTGTTTGTGGGTTCTTGGATATGTACCAGTTGAGTCCGACCGTGTGTCGGTCTTGGTCGTTTGTGCATAATGCGGTTAGTTCGGCGGTGATGTTGAGGGAGTTTTTGGTTGTTGGTGGTGGCCCGGGGGGTTCGTCGACTCCTGCTTCCAACCACCACCAGCAGCAGCAGCAGCAACAGGGAAGTGGAATGCAGCCACTAAGAGAGGAATGGACGAGAAGGAGCGAACCCTTGGTTCAAAAGCTGATTGGAGTGCTGGAAAAAGAGGAGAGGGAGAGTGAGTGGTTGGATGCGGATACGAACGTGAGGCATTCGGGACCACATTGGAGGGCGTTGAGAGTGCTCAAGGAGAGTTATGGGCGGTGATGACGATGGAAAATAGAGGTATAGACGGGTATTCAACACGGATTTGATGCTGGCATAGACATGGGACCATTAACTGGGACAAGACATTGGATACAGGTTTGGAAGTACACAATGGGATGGCATTGTAGACATAGCACACGCGGAGTTCATGTTTTGGAAAAGAAATGAGATTGACTGGAAATGTTTGGAGTTCATGTTTACGTCAGTTCTGTATATGTACGTGGGATGAACTGTTGGTACCTGCCGGCCATGCATTCTGCGGTTGTCGGTGATCCAGCGGGGCAGGTCATTACCGACCGGGAAACGGAACTTTGCAAAACTTGCCGTCGGTGCACTCACTGATTCTCCAGAATCTGCGTTCCACATCTTTCACTCGAGCGAAGCGAGGTCCCTCCCCGAATGGGGCCGCCGGAGGCATCATCAACAAGAACAGGCAGATCACCAAAAGCATATCACGATCAGAGCACACAATGGTTGAAGTAATACCCGATGTTCCATTCCAAGTCCACCGGGAAGGCAGAGGAGAGTAAAGAAGTGTATGTACAGAACCCGCCCATGAAGAATGCAGACAGAAAAAAAGTCTAGAAGATCTAAAGTAACCGAAAAAAAACACCGATATAATGCCCCTAGATGCAACGACATGACAGGAAAGAAACCACAACCATCATCACCAACCATCCCGCTTAAGCGCTCTTAGCAGGCCACTCCGTCCTCCTTTTAGCAGTGACATACAAGTTAAGCGGCCTGATAAGCTGGAACTCGGGATCATACTCAATCGCCTCAAACCCTTCTCTGGTAAACTTGTACCTGTACACCAGCTCCGACAACAAGATCTTGATCTCCAGCAGCGCAAAGTTGAAACCAATGCATGACCTAGCACCCGTAGCGAAGGGCATGTAAGCACCGCGGTGACGGCTCTTGACCTCCTCCGTCTCCCAGCGGTCGGGGTCGAAGCGGAAGGGATCGTGCCAGTGCTCCGGGTTGGTGTGGATGGCGTACAGTGCCGGGATCATGACCACGTTCTCGGGCAGGCGGAAGCCACCGGGGAGAACGACGTCGGTCTTGGTGGTGCGGCCGGGCTGGAACGAAGCGTTGTGCAGACGCTGGGTTTCCTTGAGGAAGGCGTCCAGGAAGGGGAGCGAGTGTGCCAGGTCGGGGTCCCATTCCGTCTCGGCGTTGATGCCGTAGTCGATGAGTTCTTGCAGCAGACGCTCTTGCATCTTGGGGTAGGTCACGATGCAGTAGATGCACCAGGACAAAAGGGAGGAGGTGGTGGTGTAGCCGGCGCCCGTGACGACGAGCATGTTGGAGAGGACCAGGCCCTCGGGGAAGCGCTCGCCCTTTTCGTCGACGGCGTTGACGAGGTAGTCAGCCACGCACGAGGCCTTAGTGGCCGCCTCGTTGAGCGGGAGGTTCTCGATGCCGGACTTGGGGGCGGACTCGATGGTTTCGGCGAGTTGGCCGTACACGATCTTGCGCATCTCCCTGAGCTTGGCCGGGTCGCCGAACGGCAGCTGCTGGTACCAGCCGCCACGGGCCGTGACCTTCTTGTTGAGCGCCAGCAGCTTGACGATGTTGGTGACGAGCGAGTGCACGGGTGTGTCGACGGCGTCGAAGTGGTGGTAGTCGAAGCCCATGGCGAACTTGCCGACCGTTTGCGAGGCAAGCTTGACCATGTACTGGTACACGTTCCAGGACTCGCCGCGGCTGTCGAGCTCGTCAAATATCTTGAAGGAGCCGCGCACGCACTCCTGCATGAGAGGGGTGTAGTGGCGGACGGCCTTGGGGCCCATGGCGGGCGGGAGGAACTTGTGGGCGAGACGCCAGTTCTCGGTCTCGGTGTCGCCGATGAAGATGGCCGAGTTGTCCTTGATGCCGAAGAGGGGGTGCTCCTCGTTGATCTTCTTGGTGAAGTAGGCCGACTCGGCGAGAGCGACGAGAGCCACGGACGGGTCGTCGGTCAGGTAGTTGGTCTTGCCCATGTTGGTGGTCTTGATGACATGGCCGTACTTGCGGAACAGTCTGTAGTGGTTGCCCAAGTGGTCGGGGAAGATCTCGTAGTAGGAACCGACGACGGGGAGACCCTCGGGGCCCTGGGGGTCGCGGACGGGGTTGCCATCGATTCTGCAGGCGACGGGGCTAGAGGCCCTGAGGACGTCCTCGACGGTCTTGAGCTCCTGCTCATCATCGTCATCAAAGTGGAAGGTGATGCCTGTGGTTGTTAGTGTGAGTTCGTGAGGTGTAAGACGGGAAAAGGGGGTTTTGTTGACATACCGGTGGGCACAGCAATATGGTGGGCAAGGCCAACAGCCCTCTTGAGCTCCTCAAGCTTCCACTTGGGATCGACAACAATGCCGCGGGCAGTTGATGGCTCGTCGCCAACGAGGAAGAATGTTTGTGAGGACATGATGATGTTGTGATTCAGGTGTAGACAACACTTGAACTGTTAGAGATGGATCCTCAACAACAAGTCCAAACAAAGTGCCGTCTGGTATTTGTGGTTTTATATATCAGATTACAACCCCTTGGTCAGCAAAACATGGTGGAGGGGGGGTGATCGGGTCTCGGCATCTCGCTTTCCGCCGTCCGTTGCACTCCGACTGGTCAAGTGGCACTTTTGGTAGCATTACGCAAAGCAGATTGACAAAGAACCATCCAAGATCTGGGTGCGGGTAGGGTCGTTCTTCGAAGAGTTCGTTGCCGTCGATCCCCGATCATTGTCCACCCCCGTATCAGTGCAGGACCGAGGAATATCTCAGGATGGTGGAGTTTTTGGGTCCATGTCTTCGTCCGGTGTAAGTCCGGCAAAGACGGAAGGCCTTGGAAGGGAAAGGGATGGAACACGGGCATCGACAGAATCGACAGAACCAGGGACCGGCCAAGGTTGTAACTCGACCGAAGTTCGCGCGCCCGAGACGACCCACCTAAAAGTCGGGCAAGTGGCGGCGATCACCAATCGGATGCTGCAGAAAACCATCTGTCAAGCTTTCGGTCAAGGACGGCGACAAGACGAACCCCGGCTAGTCACCGCAAGGGCCAGGTGCTTGTCTTGATATGTACAGGGTCACGACAGGGGGTGCGATGAAACTGAGATATCCATCGAGTGTGGACCACTTTCTCTTCTCGTCAACGAATGCAGCCCACGGTGACAGTCATGACCCATCACGAGTCAGAAAAGTAACGGCAAAGGATACATGGACCTTCCAAGTCAAGGATAGGGCGGAAGCGTGGAGAAATCGAGACGGTAACCGAGGAACAGAGTTCACCTCTACATCCAGCATGTCCCTCTGTTCGGCACCCGCTTCCGCACGGCGCGCCGGGAATATCTCGCTGACAAGGGCGAGAATATCAAAATCCGATCCGCTCTTTGCGGGTTGTTCGTTCGTATACAAGAACAAATACCCCCTTTTGGCGCCACTACACCGAAAGTTGTTCTTGCTAAGTTAAACTTTAGTTGTTTGTCAGCATTTTGTCTCTTGTTGCTTGTTGGATTTATATCCACCCACTACACTCGTTACACTCTTTGTGTTTTAATCCCAAGGTTGCTGGGCCTCCTTGACTTTGCAGCATTTGTTCAAAAACAAGAAGACAAAAAACAACAAAAAAAGGTTTAATCATGGCTGCCACATTCACCCTGGACGACGTGCGCAAGCACAACAGCAAGGACGATGTTTGGATGGTTATTCAAAACAAAGGTGAGTTGTTGTTCTTGTCCTGGTTTCGATGGTGAACATTTTGCTGACTTTCCCAGTCTACAATGCCACAAAATACCTCGAGGACCACCCCGGTGGCTCCATCATTCTCCGTGAGGTTGCTGGTACGGATGCGACAGAGCAGTTTGTCGAAGTTGGACACTCTGTCGAGGCCACCGATATCCTAAAAGAGCTCTACGTTGGTGATTTGGCGGAAGAGGTATGTTTTGGACCCTTTGTTTACTTGCCCCTGAATACCTAGTGAATCATCGCTCACCAAGTATCGTCTGCAGGAACATGCCGAAGAGGTCGAGATTTTCAGGCCAACATTCGAAAAGGTCGCTATGGAGGCCGCTGTCAAGGTCGAGAAGGCCACCGTCAACAAGTTTAAGAAGAATGTCAAGAAGACCGTCGCCATGTCCTCTGTCATCGCCAGTGTCGGCGCCGTCGGTCTGGCCAAGGGCTGGTGGACAGGCCCCGAATGGGCTCTCGCCGCCGTCACCACCGCGCAGAAACCCATCAACCAGCTCGCCGACTTTATCCGCTCCAAGTTTACCCAAAACGGCGGCTCCTCCAAGCTCTTCTGGTGGGGCGTCGGCATCGCCACTATTGTCGAGCTCTCCCTGACCACCGCCGTCACCACATGGGCGCTCTCCAAGTTCGAGGCCCAGAAGGAATTCACCCACTTCCCCCGTAGCCGTCCCGCCAAGAAGGAGCGCAAGATGGCCATCCTCAAGATCCCCACCAACTCCACCTCGGGTCCTGCCGTCAAGCCTCCCGTCAAGGTGATCGACCCGGCCGACTGGCGCAAGTTCAAGCTGGTCCGCAAGGTGTTGGTGTCTCCCAACGTCTACCACCTCGTCTTCGCCCTCCCCCACCCCACCGACGTCCTCGGCCTTCCCACCGGCCAGCACATCGCCCTCCGCGCCCTGATCGACGGCAAGTCCGTCTCGCGCTCCTACACYCCCRTCTCCAACAACTCGGATCTCGGCCGCGTCGAGCTCCTCATCAAGGTCTACGACAAGGGTCTTATGACCAAGCACCTCGAGCGCATGGAGATTGGCGACCAGATCGAGATCCGTGGGCCCAAGGGCGCCATGCAGTACGTGCCCAACCAGTACGCCAAGGAAATCGGCATGATCGCCGGCGGCACCGGCATCACGCCCATGTACCAGCTCATCCGCGCCATCTGCGAGGACGAGAGCGACAAGACCAAGATCTCGCTGCTGTATGCCAACAACACGGAGGCGGATATCCTGTTGCGGGAGGAGCTCGATGGGTTCGTCAAGGCGTTCCCTGAGAAGCTCAGCGTGCAGTATGTCCTCGGCCAGGCGGATGAGAACTGGACTGGCCTCAAGGGCTTCGTGACTGCCGATATGATCAAGGAGTTCTTGCCTCCTGCGGCGGATTCGACCAAGATGTTGCTTTGCGGTCCTCCGCCTATGGTGGCGGCTATGAGCAAGAACTTGGTTTCTCTTGGGTTCACGGCTCCTGGCACGCTGTCCAAGGCTACTGATCAGGTTTTCCTGTTCTAAGTCTGGGGCAGGGCGTGGCATGTGGCACATGGGAGCTATTTTTGGGTCTTTCTACGGTGGAACTATTTTGGGGGTTATTAATGACTTGTGGTGGTGGTCATCATTGCTGTTGTAATTGCATTTACAGGGTTTGCGTTTACTGGTTTTGGTAGCAAAAGGGGTCATATTCGGTGTGGATGGGATATCACTGTTTTGGTTTAGAGGACATGGACATGGACGATTGATAGAAACATTTCCTTTGTCATAAATATCAACACGATCGTTTACATCATTTTTGTTGCTTTTGCCCTTGCTGTGACTCCCGTCTTTTTTTGGTTCATGTATTCCGGACTTTTCTGGGTTTTCTCTCGATGATCCAACGGTGTTCTTCATCACGATCTAGTGCCTCTGCAAAGTCCCTTAAAGTGATCCCGTAGACCCGTACCCGACCACGTGTCTCAGATAAAGACCGAATTCCCTTCCCACCTACGAGATGTCGTACGAATTTTCTCCTTAACGCAAAATTCTCCAACGTTGATCATCACCACGATCTCTCCCCAAGGGAACGATCTTCACCTTGTCTCCACATCCACTCCGATCTTTCGTTGTTTCTAAACACGACACCCACCAAATATTGACCGTGTGCAGGGGAAAAAAAGCAAGTTCATGATGTCTCAAACTTTTCCATTTCCTTTGAATGATCGAATTTGATAAAAGGGTAGCATTCGGGAATAACATCATCGGCAACCAGAACTCCATGTTTGGGACGAACGATGTCCGATGCTAAGGCCGCCAATGTTGCCAAGTCCACTAACAACAACGTCCCGCTGGACTGACGAACCCTTATGACGATGCGGATAGGATTCGTCCCCGTCAACACTACAATTGCCATTAAAGACGAGGTCCTCGTCCAGACCGGCCAGGAACCTGTTGCCCTCCGTCCCTCCTAGTACTACCGTCCCGGCGAGGCCTACGCCACTTGGCTTATCTCTTTCGATAGGCCCGTCCCCCCCTTCCGCCTTTTCAACATTAATAACGTTAGCCGCCTCCTCTAGAAACGCCGTCCATTCGACTAGTGCGCTGAATATTTTGAGTAGTACGGCTATAGAGGATGCTTTCGCGCTGCAAAGTACCTATAATACGGATATACTATATACGGCGGGTACAACCGCTACGTCTAATACGTTAATTACCGTAGCCCCTACGAGTCTACGTACGCCAATTGCCCTATACGCCCAAAGCGGTAGGGTAATGCTATTGTTCGCCCTACCCCTTAATAGCGTAAAGATATCCGCCGCGATAGTAATAATCTTTTTATTAAGAAATACGACCGCCCTGCTGTCACAGGATTACCTATGACTGTGCTTGGCACATGCACGGCTCCTGCCATGGGCAGTTGAGCTTCGTGCCATGCCATTACTGCCATTGGCAATGGTACATCACGTGCATGTGCACGTGCGCTGGTCTTGGCTCTAGGCATGGCTTTCATGCCTTGCCCTATATTACCAGACCTGCGCACACCTCTTTTCTCTTCTCCTCGTACAACTACGCATATCCAATCTACCCCCTACCCTTCACCTCGCCCTGTGATAGTTAGTTGTACCAACTATTACGCTGCGAGCGTACAACCTCATCTCAATCAATTGCTGCCGTCGTGAGAATCTCCGACGTGCTCGCAACTTTTCTCATCGCACTGCGACAGTTCCGGTCGCATTGCGCCACCAGCAGGTTTGACCTTAAGTCTAACTAGCAACACCACAAATCGTGAGAATCTCCAACGTGCTCGTAACTTTTCTCATCGCACTGCGATAGTTCCGGTCACATTGCGCCACCAGCAGGTTTGACCTTGAGTCCAACTAGCAACACCACAAATCGCACTGCGATTCTTCTCAGCACCTACAAGCTGATGAATGTCGTCCGTCACTGACGTTGACGTTGCTATTTCTGCCATCGGCTCTATCATCGACCCCGCTCATGAGCAACTCTTCGAGAACATCACAGAGGCTCTCAACGGCAGTCCTGACCCCGGTACCCCAGCTGAGCAGAGCGACCTTGACATYGCCTCTGAGCTTGCTAACTATCCCGCTTTCGACTACACTATTATCGCGCTCGCCTGACTCATTGACCAGGACGTTATCAAGGCAAACTCTTTCGTCACAGTCGCCAATGACGCGCTCACCAACAACGCAAAGCAGCTGGTAAACCAGAACGTGACCATCACTGAGCTCAACGACAAAGTCACCTATCTCGAAAAGAAGCTCACTATTACCCAAAACAAGCTTGCTGACACTAACACTGCGCTTAACGCTGCCAACGACGCCCACAGCCTACTCAACGACAAAGTCACCTATCTCGAAAAGAAGCTCACTATTACCCAAAACAAGCTTGCTGACACTAACACTGCGCTTAACGCTGCCAACGACGCCCACAGCCTACTCAAGAAGGATGCTACTGCCAAGCTCTGTGAAAAGAACGATACTATCAAGGAGCTCAAGAAGACTATTCGGTTGCAGGCTGACCTGCCTGAGACTACTAACCCACTCGAGACTACTCTTGTACCAAACGACAACGACAATATTGACATCATGTCTATCCCAAAGTCGAGGACTAGTAAGGACCCCGAGGTCTTTACTGGCGAGGGCAGCACCGCTGTTAAGCATGCTGAGTTCTACCGTACCTGGCGTGCGAAGATCAAGCTTTGTTAGTTTTAGGACGCTTGGTATTTCGATCAAGATGAGCGTTACAAGTTCGCTCAGATCATGCAGTGCCTTGGCAATGCTGCCTTTTATGCCCTCTCTGCCCAAGCCATGCCACTGTTGAAGGAGGCTAACAAGGACAAGAGAAAGTGGAAGACGGGCGAGGATCTGCTCGCTCACCTTGACACCAAGTACGACCGTATGGATCTTACTCTCGAGTCTCGTCGTGACCTCGAAACCCTAAAGATGACCAAGGGTCAGAAGTGGCTCAATTTTGAGGACAGGTTTACTACTCTCATCGACCGCTGCGATCTGGACGACTCCATGAAGACCCATTACCTGAAGATGAAGGTCACTGATGAGGTACGCAATGCCATCGCCTATCAGCAGGAGCTCCCTACTCTCAACGACTACGATAAGTGGCTTGCCCTGCACCGCAAGCTCGCCACCAACCTTGAGGAACGTGACTGGCGTAACAAGACTACCGTCCCATTCTATAAGAACAACTCTAGCTCTGGCTCTTGGCAGTGGCACCTTTGCTTCTACTGAACGCCCCGTTAGCCAGGGTGGTAACGTTATGGACCTTGATGCTATGTCCGCTCTCGATGTCTCTCTAGCTCGTATGATTGATAAAGCTGTCATCGACTATCGTGTGCAGAACAACCTATGCAAGCGCTACGCTAAACCTGGTCACTGGGCTATCAACTGCCGCAATAGCATCAACACTGGCATCCCTAGAGCTGAGAGAGACCGCAACCGTCACAATAACCGCAGTCGCGGCCATAGTAGTAGAAACAGTAACAGTAGCAGACCAGCCATGGGCTAGACTGGCTACAGCAACAGCGCTCGCATCAATGCTATGGGTACTAGAGAGGCTGCTGCCTCTACTGCTCCCGCCACTGCAGCTGCCCCGGCTGCTGCTCCAGCTCCCCCTACTACTGAGTACAGCGTGGGAAATACGCAGCCTCCCCGCTAAGTCACGCAGAGAGGCTGTCATTCATAACGATGACTGAGGAGAAGGATGTGAATTTAGCAGACTTAGAAGTAGTTCAGTTGAAGAACTCAACCTTAGGTAGCCATAATCATAATTCCATCCTTCTCTCTACTCATATCGTTCATAGACTGCGTAATCAAAGGAGCAAATATGCCACCTTGGTCGATAGTGGGTGCTCAGTACTCGCCTTCATTAATTGTAGCTTTGCTACTCGTTATGCTATACTGTTGCTGAAGCTTCCTAAGCTAAAGACCCTGTACCTAGCTGATGGCGTCCCTAAGGATCTCATCACTCACTACTGCGAAGTCCAGCTTCAGATTGGCTACCATACAGAGACAATTGCGATGCTAGCACATGACTTAGCAGCAGATCACCCAGTGATCTTGGGCATGCCATAGCTCAAGCTTCACAACCCCTCAGTATCTTGGCCAGATAGATCAGTCACCTTCACAGAGATATGCGCCGGCCGCTGCCTACTCATAGATTTGCCCGCTACTCTTCGTCGAGCACCCAAGGTCTGGGACCATAACTACCCAAAACGCCACGAGACCATCGATTAAGTCACCACCCCCCCCCCCCATCTCCGACAGTGGAAGAGGTCAAAGACGTCGAGGACGAGGCTACTCATACACCCATCATTATTGAGGACCTTGATCCCAAGATGACTGGCTATTTGTCACCTGCCCAGAGGGCACAGCGTGCTATGAAGCAACGCTTTGCACAGTTGGAGGCCTGCCAAATGCACTCTAGTACCCCATCGACCATGTCTAAAACCAAACCTGCAATCTGCCGCCTCGTCGCTGGCCAGCAGAAGTCTGATGCTAACCACTGAATCCCTGTCCGCTGCACTTATCACTCGAGTGACCCGGTCAACCCAGCAGACATCAAGGACCTAACAGCAGCTAGCTTCAACTAGCTATGTGAGATATACAAGCTTCGAGCTTTTCGTACATCATACGTGGAGATCAAAGAGGTTATAGAGGAGGCTAAGGTAGAGGAGGAAGCTCGAGCTAAAGAGGTAGAAGGAGGCGTCCCAGAACTTGAGGAGCAAAAAGACAATGAAGGCATTGTCAACGGAGGGGCAGGGACTGTGAGAGAACCACCATCAACACCATTGTTAGACCTAACTGAGAAGATGACAGAGGAGATCATAGCTGGCAAAGGCACGAAGTACAAAAAGCTACTAGGCAAGCGCTTCTATCTCTAGATCGATGCCTGTGCTAGCAAGAGATTCAAAGTTGCTATTCGAGCTGCCAAGATTGCTAACGCAGTATACCTCAATGGCAAGGACGACGACTTTGAGCGATGCGAGGAAGCTGTCAAGATAGCCAGAATTACTGAGGAAGACGTCGCTAAGTTCCATGAGAAAGCTGGCAAGCTGCCCAAGACTGACGAGCAGATTAGGGAAAAGCTTCCTAGCCAGCACTGGAAGCACATCGACGTTTTCAGGCCCAAGAAGGCTACAATCATTCCCCCTCACTGCTCTTATGATATTAAGATCGAGCTAAGACCAGGCGAGCAAGCGCCCTACTCTAGGTCAAGACCTTTCAACCCTGACGAGCTTAGCGTTATCAAAAAATGGATCGACGATAATCTGAAAATCGGATTCATTCGCCCATCCCAGTCTGAGGCTGCCTCTCAAATCCTGCTTGTAAAGAAGCCTGGTGGTGGAGTGAGAGTTTGTGTGGACTATAGAGGCATCAACAATGTTACCTTCAGAAGCCGATATCCCCTCCCCTTGATCAAAGAAACCCTCGACGCTATTTGCAAGGCTAAGATTTTCACCAAGCTTGACATCATCGCCGCTTT